>JAPYZT010000038.1:0-85123 GCA_030522965.1 Tryphoninae sp. A BG-2022a | reverse complement strand
GCAGTACTACTAGCGCCACACTACAACGGCCACGCTAAGAGACCATGTTGCGTATTACGAGTGTTAGGAATTTAGGTCCAGTGTCAGGGACCTGACCCTCACACATCGGTATGAACAAGGATTCTTAACCAACTTCTAAAACGATGCGTAATCATTTTCCAAACAAATGTTCATGACTAGCCAGATCCGTCATATCTCTAAGGGCAAAACGAACGTGCTGTATAGCTCCGACCACTCCAACCAACTAACCCTCCACCTACTCGCATAAAAACTCACAACATAAACCGACCTATCGAAAGGTATGCAAAAGTTACACCTTTACAGTAAAAATAGTCCTGCGTTGAGTTTGATTGATACGCGCGTGTCTCTGGGCAGCCCAGATGTATCGACATGTGGCACGATTAAATCGATCGTGCTTTTAATGGATCACCTTGATCCGATTCTCGTGACTTCATCGTCCCTCCCATCGGCTCGACGTTCTCTCTTCTTCTCAACGTAGTCTTTTTTCCCGGGCTGTCCTTCTATCGCGAAGTTCCTCGTAAATAGTGGATCACTTGCTTGGAACCCCGACGTAGAACGTAGTACGAGGCTTCTAGCCTGACGAAGAGTAAGCGATTCTCGGAACCATTCTTTTCGTTCAAGCTACATTGTATCGAGATTTGGTACAGTAGAGGCGCATTAGCGTGCAACTCCATGCATCTAGTTCTCTATAGCTAATGAGAGTGAGTTATAGCTGAATTTACGTATTTATACGCTTGAATTATTTCACTGAATTTTATTCCCTGTTCGTACGTCATTGGGTGGTAAAGGGAAGAGGGCCTTATAGCTACCAAAATATTCGAGCTAAAGATATATCAGTCCGTTTCAACCTTCGACGATAAAAGTCACAGACGCGATTGGATCAACCTGATTTGAAGTGAGAATAATGAAAACGGTATCTGATGAAAAAATCGTACCGAGTTGTAATTTTCGAACGACATAGAAAAAACAATTATTCACATTCGAAACGTGTCGCGATGGAATGTACTTGGCACAATTGTAATCATGCACGTGAAATTTGTATAAACGCGATAATTATTATTGGTTAAAGTGATTACTTATGTTATCTATGTCCAATATGTTTCACACATGATGAAAGTGGAGTTATTAATTATAGTATTGTATTCCTATAATGCATTATCATAATACAAACCATATGAATATTGATATTCGTGAGTCGCGATCAATTAAATATTGTCGATAAATATGTCATGCGTTTGACTTTCAGAAATAATGTTTTTATCAATAACTAACGTAATGCGGGAGACCAGGCGTAATAATTGAAATTGCACGGTCGAGATATCCATCGCACGTAATTAATTTGACATTTAGATTATTGTATACATAGTTTTTGTGAATTATAATTAACGGTGAACGTTATAATTGCGCAAATACAGCCATCAAGTGCGATTGGAATATTGAAATGTTCCAACGATATTTATGGAGGTATTTAAAGTAGTTCCTTCATTTTGCGTTCAAATTCCTGTATCCAATTTGCGTCCAGACAGATCATCTTGAGGGTAGAAGAGATACAAATGGGTCGGGAATCTTTAATCTCTCAGCTTCAAATAACTTCTCGCCATATTCCATTTTCTAAGTATACCGCACAACATACGCTCGGTTTTTAGAAGTTGCCAGCTACGGAGAAATATATACAGGGTCTTTGGTAAAGGGGAGAGACTGCCAAGTATTGGCCCAATTAAACGTCGCTATAATTGACAACGACTCGATTATAGGGTGAGCAGAGAACAGGCAGCGGATGTGAGGGCTATATATATATGTACATGTGTGTGTGTGCGTGTGTGTGTGTGTGCGTGTGTGTGTGTGAGTATATATATATATATAGTCATGAATCGTCGGAGCCACCCCAGCGTGTATATACCGAGTGATATATGTAGTAGCAAACGAGCGAGAGACCCCAATACCACCAGAGTATATCTTTTAGCCCTCTTGGAGCTTGCAGAGTAAATTCCCGAGTCGTGAGAGGAAGAAAATGAAAGAGATGCGGGATGGATGAGGGTATTTATTTGTCGAGGAGTAACAAGTTGAAGGCACACCAACAGCACGTATATTTTATCAACTTAATTATAGCATTAAACGTAAAAGATAAATTTTGTAGAAAAAACAAGATTATTTCACTCATTCACATATTCCTTATACTTCAAATGTTGTTTTTAGGTACATTAGAACAACAAGCTTTTGAAAATAATGTAAGAGCGTCATCGCGGCGTTTTTATCATTTTCGTTGCTATTTTATTACACGATAGATATCGATAATACAAGAAATGAAAATTCAGTATTCACATTTCATTGCTGCTAGTCAGAAATGATAATTATTTTTCATTATCGGTTCTAAAAGACTGTTCGGTTCCGCAATCTCGTGATTGCGGTTATCACCGTACCCCGAGGTTAATATCGAAGATATAACAACGTGCAAGTATAATACAGTATTACATATATATCTATTTATTCATATAATTATGAGAAAACCCTTCGACTTCTTAACGTTAATATTTTTCGTCCGCATCCACGCGTCCCCCAGCACAGCAGTCTGGGAAAAGTAGGTCAGAGATGGAAAAGCAGTGTAATTGTGTACGTGTGTGCCAGTGTATAGGTGTATATAAAAATAGAGACGACGACGAAGAGCTCGAAGCGTATCTTTGGGCGGGAAGTCCCCTTAGAAATTACCAGGAGCTCTCTTCGTAATCATCAGCGAAATCCCAATTCGCGAAGTGCGAAGGAATAGCGGGCGAGGGACACAGAGAAACAATGAGAGAAACCATTGCGATGTAGGTCACCGATGAAATTATATTTATAATCGTCTCGAGTAGCGCATATACATATATGCGGATTCCCCATACACAATGAACAAAGATTATTTTACTAATGTAAGCGTATCAGTGCAGTTATTATAATTTCATTAAATCACATTTTCAGTATTCTTATTATAACGATATTTTGAACATAATTCGTTTTTTTATATGCAGAAGCAGAAAGCCTAGAGGGAAAGAGTATCAACTCCGATT
The DNA here is from genome assembly GCA_030522965.1 of Tryphoninae sp. A BG-2022a. Classification (NCBI taxonomy): domain Eukaryota; kingdom Metazoa; phylum Arthropoda; class Insecta; order Hymenoptera; family Ichneumonidae; species Tryphoninae sp. A BG-2022a. The sequence goes on along the minus strand of JAPYZT010000038.1, from coordinate 82,058 downwards.
TAAACAGGGTCTCAAAAGTCTTTATCTTTTACTAGCGCTGTTTTGGCTTCCGTCACTGACCAATCGTGGGGAGCAACAAAACCTCAATCTGTATACAATGTATAAACACTTATTAACAAATTTCTTCTTATCAATGCGTCATACTGACGATATAATGCAGTTATGTTCCGTGTAAATAAAAATATATAAAGTTCCCAATTTACTTGAGTAAAGTATATGTATAATGTACTAGTTAAAAAGATGAGAAAAACGTTTATATCGAAACTGTAAAAGTATTTTCAATAACTGTTCGCAGTTATGGCGACTCTCCCTATTCTTTTCTTTTTAGCCTGGTGAATTTGCTATAATTTACCAGGCTAAAAAATATAATATCTTAAATGAACCTCGGCAACAAAGACGTATGCAAAACCGACATGGAAAACTTATTGTAAAAATTGAATAGAAATAAAGAAAATTGGTTCGAAGCAATTTTGAAAAGTAAATTATGATTATTATTATTTATCGTGGTAAAAAATAGGGGAAATCTTTTATAGACCATACACGTTTACGCTACGCCCGGAGTTGGAGATTGCCCTCCAGCTCCCGGAGGAGCGTCCAGACCCGTGTGCTGGGCTCTCATTCCACCTCACCGGGCAGAGCGAGGAGCGATAGCCCCCTCTTAGCCCGATAGAGTGGGGTGCCTACCAGCTAAACTCTCCCTCTCCTGACCGCTGGTCAGGCAAGAGAAAACTACTTTTGTCCGCTACCGTTCTTCCGTCTGGGTAGTCCTACCCAAGTCTACTTGCCGGTTACGTAGTTTCTTGTCGGATCTAGGCTGCTTAAACTCACCCTCTCATTTGCTCAGTCTCCCACGTTCGTCATTTTGGGCCATCACGCTGACGATGTTTTCTGGCGTGGTGGCTCCAACTGTCTCTTCTAGTCTTCGTCTCGTCTGTATCCATCGGGCACATGTAAAGAACGTGTGCTCCACGTCAACTTGGTCATGTCCACAGTACTTGCAATCTACAGTCCGTCCCTCCCTATTTTATGTAAGTAGCGTCTAAAATGTTCGTGACCCATCAGGAATTGCGGGAGGTAAAAATTCACCTCTCCACTGCTTTTCTCAATGCACGGTTTCAGTTCCGGTATCAGCCGTCTTGTCCATATCCCAATCATCTCGTTTGTCTATCTTGTCTGCCATTCTTGTATGTTCATATCCCTTTCCATCATTCTTTGGGCGTCCTCCTTTGGCTGTAGGTAAATCTTTTTACGCTCGCGCCCAAGAGGATTGATGTCGGGATCGGTTTCTTCGAGAATATCATCAGTTCCGTTTTGGGTGTGGCCAGTCGGAGTCGGTGTTTCGTCACCCATCCTTCCACCCATCTCATCATGTGGTTCAGTCGAAGCTGGGTCAGAGATGTGCCGTTTTCAACGATCACAGTTGCGACGTCGTCAGCACAAGCACCCAAGAAAGTTCTCGGCGGCATCTTCAGCCGCAGTAGTCTGTTGTACACTCCGTTTCAAAAGTTCGATCCCAGTATTGATTCTTAGCTGACCTCCGCCGTGATCTTCCGGATCCTAAGTTCTTTTATTGTTTCGACCGTAAGGCCTCTGTCTCGTAGGTAGTCGGTCATCATTCTCATCAGATACTTCGGTACCGCAAATTCTCCTTTGAGCGCTTGTCAGTCCATCTTGCCGAGTTAAAGGCGTTCTGTACATCCAGTGACGCCAGTAGTACGATCGCGCGAGCCCCGTGACATTGGTCATCAAGCTGGTTGAAGGCCGCCACCACGTCTTGTATCGTGTCGATCGTCGATCGTCCTTTTCGGAAACCGTCCTGTCTGTCCGATAGTCCTTCAGCTTCTACGATTGCCGTTGTCAGTCTCGATCTCAGTAGCTCTTCGTACAGCTTTTCTGCCGTGTCGAGTAGGCTAAACACATGATAGGTCGATGGCAAGTGAGGTTCCCCCTTTCCTTTAGGAATGAGAACCAGCCTGGTCACCTTCCACCGCGCGCCAAAGGTCCTTATCGTCAGGCATGTGTTGTATATGTTTAGGAGAATTTGCGGCCTCAGGTTGCCCATCATCCGCAAGATTTCTCCTGGCGTACCGTTTGGTCCCGGTGCCTTCCCGGCCTTCATCGAGGCAATTGCCCTTGCGAGCTCGGTCCCGGTGAACAGGGGTATATCCCCTGGGTGTCCTTCGTCCCCTGCCTCCATCCTAATCTCGTGCGTCAGGAAGAGTCCGTCAATAATTGTCTGTGCTATTGGAGGGTTCATTACGTTAGGTGGCGTTCGGGACCCCAGTCTACCGGTCACAATCTTCTAACCGGTACCCCATGGGTCTCTATCGACGTCGTCGTAGAGCCTCCTTCAGCACCTTCGTTAACTGTCTTTGATTGTCGTCGTCAGTTTTTTCCTTGCCGGCCTGTAGGCTGTTCTGAGCATTTCAGATCCTACCCTTGCCCGAGTGAGTTTCCTCCTGCAGGCAAAGCAAGCCTTCTTCAGATTTGCTATCTCGTCAATCCACCAGTATTGTAGTCTTTGGTTTCGTTTGTAGCATTTTTGTGGCATTGTATGTTTGCATGACCTCTGGACTAGTTTCACCGTCTCGTCGATTAGCCTTTCAGGCTTTTGTCTTCCAGTATGTTAGTCAGGTATGGTTCTTAGTGGAGCTGGTGCTGCCGTCAGTTCCATTGCGACCGTGTGCTCGTCAAGTATTTGGAGGTTCCACCGCGGGGTCCGCCGCGTCTGTTGCGGTCGCATAGTTGTCTTCTTATCAACTTTAAAGACAATTTACTGGTGGTCGCTGGCGTTATAGTCCTCGACCACCTGCCACCGCCCAATCCGTGGGAGGATTCCTTCGGCCGTGAGCGTTATGTTTGGAATTGAGTCTGCAAAGCCCGGTCTTCTGTACGTCGGCGTATTTCCTATGTTGGCGATTGCTAGGTCGAGTCGTGCGACCAACTCCAGCAGCAACCGTCCTCGTTTGATCGTCGTCGTCATTCCCCACTCGATCGCTCTAGCGTTAAAATCCCCCGCAACAACTAAGTGCCCTGCCATGTGTCCCAGGTTGTCTTCGAGGGCAGAGAGCCTCCACCCGTACCCCCCGACGGTGCAGTTTGACGTCAGGTTCGCGCTGACATGAGTGATATCGTCCACCCTAGCCCAGACAAAATCGTCTGCCACACAGAGTCGATATGTGGGAAGCGGCCTGCCCTCTGACCCAAATGGCAGAGCTGCCTCGGTTGTTTGTGAGCCACGCCGGGGTTGTCATTTTTCTGTACTGTTCAAACAGTATGAGTACCGTAGCATCAAGTCCGTCCTCTATTTGGGGTAGTAGTATGTGTGCCGTTTGACTCCGGTTCAGGTTTCCCTGTAGTACCCGTGTCATGTCTTGGTTCTTTTCTTCGGTTACTCCAGCGATTCGCTGAATACAGCGCACAGACCGGTGCCCGGTTGGTGCATCGCATCCAGTCTTTCAGCCCCTACGCATAGGAAGCAGGTCGGTTGGCTGTTGCACATCTTGCTAGCGTGGTCCGCGTGACCGTATTTCCAGGAAAAGTTCACCCTGTCTGAACCCTTGCAGTCTCATCTAGCGTGGCCATAGCCAAGGCACCGATAATATCTTGTGATCGTCGCCCTTAGTCTGACGCGGCCCTACCTTTATCCGTCCCTCGTCCAATAACGCCCTGGTCTTGTGTGCATCTAGTTCGCACACTGCCATGCACTGTCCTGATCTGTTAGAGCCGAAAACGTGCATTTTCATGTCCCCTTTCTGTCCAGTCTCTTGTTCGAGGGCAGCCGTGATCTCCTCGGCAATTGTGATGCAGTTCAAGTCCATGATCTCCAGTGAGGTGCTGAGTATCAGGGCCTGGACGCATCCCTCCTACTAAGAGGCTCCGCTCTGCAGGGAGCATTAGAAGCTTTCGCTCTCTTCAGGTCCCGTCTTCAGTTGGAGCAGGAGTCCTCCGTCCTTTATCTTACGGTATCCCCTGATCGTCACGTTGTCCGTCGCAGAGTCTACCTTCGCCTTCATCTGTCGAACTAGGTCGGCGTACGTGTTTCCTTGTTGAGGCTTGATGAGGACAGCTGTCCTCCGAAGCATGGGGCGCGATCTGTCTCGTTTTTCCGGTCTCTTGTTTTCGTTCGTCTGTTTCGCCTTGTCTATCTGTTGTTACCCTTGATTCCGCTTCTTTTTGTTCGTCTGCGTTTGCCAGCCTCCTTCTCGCTACAGCGTATCTGTCCATTTTGCATGTTCCGTCACTGTCGATTTCTTAGTTACCTGCTGCGGAGGGCTAGTACTAGCCGCGTCGCGTTTGCGTTTCGAGGTCTGGTCCGATGGTGTTTTTCAATTCTGTCCGACTGTCCTTAGGTTCCTAAGCTTTCCGCAGTTACCTACCCAGGTCGACCACCGCAGCCTCCATAACTATTTTTATGCCGTCCTTTGTTTCTTTATTTACGTTTTTCTGTATACCTGTCTTTTCCTGCATCATCCTGACGCGCTCGAGGATTCTTGTTAGTTGATTCCTGAGTTCGTCAATGATCTGCACGTCCGTTTGTTCTGGTGTCGCGCTCGTTAGTTGTCCGTTACCGATAGCGGTCTTAAACTGACGAAGGGCGACGTGCTTGGTACGCTATTGAGCCTCACCTTCCCCGCGTTAATCTGCTGCCTCGTTTGTTCTCCGACCGTCTTTTTTCTGTGTGTCATTTGTCTGTCTGTATTAGTAGTGTGGCATATCCTGCAGCCCCCAGAATCCGTGCTGCTGCCTTGAGCTATCGGGGCTTGTACCCGATTGGAACTCAGGGTGGATTCCCCATGTGTAGGGGTTACCACCTGGAGCAGTTTGTTTTGTCCATGTCCGTTCATGTTTGTTTTATTTTTTGTTCGCTTAGGTGGACGTCCATCGGGCGCATGACCGATTTCAGTCTATCTAAACTTACTGTGCGTCCGTGGATCGCCACGTATCGACGAAGAAGGTTTTTACGCCCTCTCGCACCTTGCGGTTTGTAACCCCCCTGTGTATGGTGTTCCTTCTCTGTGTTATATTCGTAAGTATTAGTGCCCATATGAGAAACCGGTCCATTCACTCATGGGAAAGCCTGTTTATAGGGCCATACACTTTTCGGTGAGCCCCGTTTATGGAGGCAACCGATCACTTGCTTTTTCGGAGTCCCGTTTGTAGGGTTCCTGGTCATTCGCGCCCCCGCTATCTCTCGAGCGTGCCTCCGTGTGCGTGACGTGTTTTTGGTCCACCCCGAGATTCTTGGTACCATCCGTATTTGGAGGGCATCACCCTATCCGCCACCTGGGGAGGCGCCCGATGCGAGATCCAGCAACACCGCACGGAATTATTATTATTATTATTATTTGAAAGAAACAGAAGATGAGGAAGCATTTATCGATTGCACCGAGCCTCTCGTTCGCTCGATGGGTTAATTTCCCTTGTCGATTCTCGAAGCTTGTCATGCAACGGGAAAAAAGGGGGAAAGGCGAAAGTAATAGAATGGGCGAAAGGCGCGAATAGGAGGAAGGAAGATCACTCACCACAGAAGATAATTACGAGCATCATCCATCCCGTAGATCTTTTCCATTGCTGTTCTATTTGCTGCTCTCGTTTCAGCCTCTTCCTATTTTCCTTCAACCTCGTTCTTTTCACCATCGCATATGGCTGTCTTGGAAAAAACCGCGTACCACTTTCAGTGGCTTGCTAAAATGTGACAAGGCGGCTACAACTAATTTCACCCTCCTCTCTCGGTTACTTCGGCAATTTCGTCTAGTACTGGTAAAGAAAATGCTCGGTCCGTTATACTACGTAATATAGAGGTCGGATCTGTACCCCACGTGACCATGGAAACAAGCTGAAATATATAACGGCCTTTTTTCTTGTAAAAATGAGATAGCTGTGTATTGGATATGAAGGTGAACAGGTCCTACCTATACGTTAAGCGTGGAAAGCGAAATTGTTGACTGACAATTTTCGCGAGTGATTTTAAACTTTAACTTTTCACAAAATGCAATACCTTTGCTACTCGATGCATACATTAACGTTTGTATTTTATCGGTGTATCTCATTTCAAAATAAAATACGATTGATGCAGGACTTTTTCAGGCAAGCGTTTGTAAGGCAAATCGTAGTGTAACCAAATAGTCCGTATACTTACTTTGAAAGCTTAATTCTCAAATACTAAAAAAGAAATAATTTGTAAAATATCATAATTCATTTTTCTTAATGATGTCGTCGTTGTGAAACATTAGTCACAATTAAAATTCAATGTTGAGCTGTTGTTTAATTTTCGCAAGTGCTTTCATTTTTTAGATAGTATCAAGAGACAACTCCATTCTGACAACTTGACACAATCGACTCAAAGTTCTCACCAGCTTTTTTTGAACGCTGATTGAAATGAGCTAATTCCTCCATCCACTTTGTCTGATTATGTACCGGAAGTATCTACTTTGACATTCGTACACCAAGCGGTGTAGATATTTCCTAGAAATTCTTCGAGTTAACAACTTCAACGGAAAGGGATAGAATGAAAGAATGGGCTTATAAAATTTTGCATTACATTCTTCTTATGATCTTTCATAGTCTTTGGATTCCCGAAGCTTCCGGCGACACAGAGTACCCTGTCGCTGGGCGTATCTTTCGATTTTACAAATTGTTCCATTACCTACTACGATTATTCGACATAAACAAAAAGAATCATGAAAATACCCCATATATTAGGACGATCGCCGAATAAATAATACAATGAAAATAATAGAAAAAAATAATAATGAGTAAAACATAATTATCTGCATAATAAAGAGAATTAAATAAATAATAATTACGGGATAAAAATACTTTTGGTTGATAAAGGAAATAGGAATATTCGACGGTCAACACACTCTCGTTTTCTCTGCGTTCACGAATAGTACAGTATGAGGTATTCTTATTGCGGTAGAGGCTATAGAAAGTAAACGTATATCTTCTCATCCTTGTTCGATAAATCTGCATCGTCTTAGGGCACGATAATCCAAGCCCCTCCGGTATAACGTTCAGAAATTCTGCGCCCGGTAATGTGTATATACACATACAATATATCGATATACGTATAAGTATATATATCGGCTAACCCGCGTAGTACTGTGCTAGACGGTTAAATAGTGCACTTCGGGTGCGAAGATATCGCATAGAAGAGAGCGAGAGAGAGAGAGAGAGAGAGGCAGCCAGTAAGAAGGAAAAGCTCGTGCATCCCAACGGGCAAATCCGTGAAAGAGACCCTGCATGGTATCGTTGCTGCTACCTAATATTAAACTCCCCCTGCAGCGTCTTCTATAGATGAGTATATATATCTATACATATACATTCATTTATTTGTATGTATGTATATATATGTATTCGCTCGGCGGTTCTCTTGGCTAACTTCACGAGAAGGCAGGCACTCCCGACTTCTCTTCGAGTAAGCTCGAATTTACGATTTCTAGTTTCGTATACACCGCATTATATATACATATATGTATATAAACTTGTGGATACATACACATGAAAGAAGAGGAAATACCAAGGAGCTCCGCCACCATTAAGCTCTCGACTTCTTCGATCTATCGCTATTGCACCGAATCTCGAATCTCCTCCTTCTCTCTCTCTTTCTTCCTCTCTTCTTTGTAGATTGCAAGGGCGCTAGATTTTCTCGTGTTACGCCTCGGGGATTTTCCAACTTACCATAAATAACGTACACCGTTTCAGGTAGGAATTATTTTTATTGCCAAACTCGATGGAAGAATAAAGCAGTACCTACCTACTAGGAAACGGATCGAACCATTTTTACAACGTGTATTAAAAAGAAATAAATTTCATAATTTACACTAAATTTTATGTAAATTAGACAAATAAATGATATCATTTTATTTTCGTTCATAGTTAGGCCTGAGGCAGCTTTCGAAGTGGTCGGGTCAATCGAGGCTAAAATAGTAATTTTATCAGAATGACTTTAATTCAAATCCCAGAAGTTTACTGCTTCTACATGCTACTCAGCGACGATTCGATTGATGGGTTAAGATAGTCCTATCGTTACAGCGTTTCCGTTAGATTTCACTGAAAAGTTGCAAAAATGTTCTTTGATGTTATACATATATGTGTGTAAAATTTCAGGGATCTTTATCGACTCGAAAAGTCACGACATTTATTCTTGAAAATCGTAATTTTTCGCGATCTCCCATAAGAACCTGTGTTAAATATCGCAACATTATACAACGAGTATCTCGATTATTTAGTCGATGAAGCCTGTGGAAATGTTGCACATATTTTTATATGACATCAAAGAAGCTTCAATTACTTTTTATAACAAATCTTATGGAAAAGAAATTCATAATTGTGTTCATTATATAACAAATAAACTTTCCGTAGGATCAACTTGAATTTTGAGTGTGTTGTTCTTTAGTCGATTTGCAACAACTTTCCCTTAAGAAGTTGAAAACTTGCTCCACTTGAAATGTGAGAAAAAAAGGGGAATCAAATTTTAATCCCCCTACCCCTACCGATGCGACTACCTTAAAAGGGGAAAGAGGGAGTGGCGATAGCGGCGATACGCGATGACGGCAATTACGTTCGATCGATAAACGTAAGCCTTTCCAAGAGAGTCAGTGTATATTTACTTCCCTTTGCTCTTCCTCCCTCCACCACTCTTTCATCCTCTTCACCTCTCCATTATCTCTTCCTTCTAAAAAGCCGTTTAGTGCGGTCTTCTGTATTTTATTGAGGAGGTTCAACCGAGCGGAGAAGTCCCCACACCGATATATGTTTGAATCGTTGGTTACTTTCTCTCTGTAACTGCGCGTATGCCGTAAATCAATGACACGTAAGATTCTAAATATTTTATATCAGTTCTTTATCTCTCGCTATGGTTGGAACTCTCTTTGTCTATCTCTTCAGTCTTTCTCCAGCCGCTGCGTTGAGTGGTATATGCGGTTAGTCAGGACTTTTTCTTTTCACCCTTCTTCACCCCTTCTATTCCCCATCTCCCATTTTTGCGTGTTCCCCCATTAGTTTCTATATATCGCGGTAAAAGCTTTACGATACGAGGAACATAACGATCTGTTTGTCTCCTTCTCACTTGCACGTACCCTCCCGCTTTCTCTATCTCTTTCTCTCTCTCTGTCTCTCCTCTGCACCGCGTATACTAGAAGCGCATACTCGTGAATTTTTAAATCAAGCCCCCAGCGTGCAGTTATAGCTAGCAGGGCGAGCAGCAAACGGAAAGAGAGAAAGCGTGCCTGACCATTCGTCACGTACTACTGCACGAAACCTCTGGAACCTTTCGGAATACACTATTTCCTACACGCTTTTCATTCCCCTTCCGACCCCTCATTCCCTGTGACGATCTTTATAGCAAATCGTCTTCGCTCCTGGTGTATACACTTGGCACATTCACCCTCATTAGGTCAAATGCATACCGAGCGTCTGTAACATAATTCACGAACGGAGAGTTTGCAAGCACCGTTGTTAAACTTCTTTTTTTATATACAAGTTTTTATAATTGTCCAAGAAATACGTAGGAGATTTGTAGGAGAACATAGCAATGTACAAAAAATGGATAAAGCATTTGAAAAGTATTTTTTTTAATTCTCCATTCATCAAATAAAGTTTTTTCAAAAATAAGCCGCTAATTAATGCGATCATAATTTATGAATAGATGATTACTTTCATACAGGCATTTATCTAACTACACATAATTCTTGATGAAAAATCGAAACAAAATCATTCTTTCGATTTTTTTTTTATATTTTAATATTCGTACGAACTTAATATTGAATGGATTTCTTATAACTTTTCATACTTTTATACTTTATTCAATTACATTTCTATATGTTCCTGTTCGACGCAAATTTATTGTCCAAGGTCACAATTTCCATCGATGAAACAAGTAATTGTACGCTAATATCCCATCCTCTAGACTCTCCAAAATTATATTTATATAGTACAACAAACGTGACGACAATGACAAAAGCTAATCTACGTATATTACATAAATTTGTATAATAAAAAAAAAGACATTTTTTTTCATTTCGCGGTAGTCACTTTCACCGATTCTCAGCTCCGTCGCGTTTTATGAAATAGCCATCTCCGTTTTTCTTTTTTGTTTTCATTTTTTTTCTCCATTCCCTAATATTTGTGGCAGTCTCTCGCAGTCTCAATTCCACGAGCGCGATGACGGTCGCTTCTGCTTTTACTTCTGCTCTCAGTTCTACTTATGCTATAACATTGGGACGAGAGCGGGAGGGTTGGTAAAGGGACGAGAGATGGTCGTTATGAAAACGTCCTCGACCTCGATAAGAGAACCTCTCTCGTTCTTCGCCAGGCGTACCCAATCGCCTCTCTCGCTCTCTCTCTCTCTCTCTCTCTCTCTCTCTCTCTCTCTCTCTCTCTCTCTCTCTCTCTCTCTCTCTCTCTCTCTCTCTCTCTCTCTCTCTCTCTCTCTCTCATCTACCTCTCTTTTGCCCGCCCCGACTATGTTCTCCATGGTACGATAGTGCGGGCGATACGATTCCATATACTATACTATGCCTACGTGTAGTGTACCATTATCCTGGAAATAAGGGATTTCTACACTGTGATGGAGCGCAATCGTGCGAGGGTATGTGTGTGCGAGAGACAGGGTGGGTTGGCTCAATCGAGAAGCTGAATGCGCGGCCCAAACGAACGAGAGAAAAAGGTGGTACAGAATCGTTACGCGGGTTCGTGCTCGCATTTTTCTTATACTCGAAACTCGCCGCGCTTGAATATCCAAGTATATCGTGGAAAAAAGGCATAACTCTTCCTCTGCGACAGTAGAAAAGTTTCGGCATATTCCTTTTACTCAATGTACTCAATAACGTGTATACTTATATATTTGATATAATAGTATAAAAGGAGTGTGACAACCGAGGCAAAAGTAAACTGTCGAGCTTTTATCAGGTGAGATCGAAATAACACGGAAAACGTTGAAAATTGTTGTAATATTGCTATAAAAATGAAGAAAAAAACCGTAAAATGTTCGGAAGATCAATGTTGGTGAAATTGAATGAATTTATACGATTATCGATTTATTGTTCTAAATAAACGTGTAAGAGATCTGAAAACCTCCGCTTTGATCGATCATTATTCAAAATTCATTACGGTTAAGAAAATAAGAAAAGTTATTGCGTTGAAATGTATCCAATACGCCATTGCAAGCCTTTAGGAGTTTAGCATACGATAAGTATTCCGGTACAATAAAATATATTTTCGAACACATTTTTCACTGGTTTTTCATACCCGTGTACGTAGATACGCGATATCCTAGGGGAGATACGCCCATACCCAAATCCCACCTAAAACGGGTAGATCTTATAAAATGCGCATTACAAGTGTTTTCTGAAAATGCGTGAGCGCCAAACGATGCCGCGACCATCAACCAATCATGGGTAGTCGGCTGATTTCAGCGACGTAAATGCTTACAAGATGAGACAAAAATAAATCGTGTTATGTTGTGTTTGTTAAAAAATCATAGTGTACTAGTTCTGATTAATCGAGTATGGTGTAAATTGGGGTTTCCTAAGTTTTGTGTTACGTTTTCATTAATAACGAGCTTCTTATCAGTCACAAACTTGCGGCTTCCTGTTTTTTAATTTTGTTGAGGTTATAATAGAAAATTACAGCGTGCGGACAAAACCTTTACGGTAGGAGCAAACACGATTTGCCCTATAATTGTCGTATGCGTAGTCTGATTGTGAGAGGCTCTTATTACTAATATGCTTTTCAGGAATAAGTTTAGATCTTTTTACCAATTATAGATTATAATTGTTACTTATTATAGGCAGAAGTTTATTTTAATTTTATAAAAAGGTTTGAAACACTAAATATATAATAAGTCGATTATTGTGAAGATTTATTAATGTTTAAAAGAAGTCTGTACTCTTATATATAGGTAAAGCTTAGACATTTTGTTGAATTCTATTTAAGTTTTAACGTTCCTATTTTTGACTTTCCACACGGGCAAAACAGATCATTGAAGAGATTTCATTTTTTTCTATGATTGTTATGAAAAATGACTATTTATTTTTTGATTTTCGAAACTTTATTGGCTGAACATTTGTATGAATAGAAATGTAAGTTATATTTACGTTTCTAAGTCTGCTTTACTGAACATCTCCTTTAGTTTACTCGTTTTAGGCATATCTCCCTTAGCTACATGCTGTTATATGCACGAGAATTACAATCAATAGCGTGTTGGGTATCGGTCCGTGGCTACCAACCGCCGTACCTATCTGCTTCGATCGGATATCTACGTGAAATATGCATACCCGTAGAATCAAAACCACAAAAACGAGCGAATATGATATATAGGCGGAGTAGTGGCCGCAAAAAGCTGAGATTTTCTGAAAAGCTGAAATTTTCAGAACAATTTGGGTTCGTCATGACGATGAAGAAACGCTAGAGGGTCGCCTAATCAAAAGCTGTAACGAGGGGGTATCGGGGAAGGTGAGTGCATTCTCGACCTAACTTACGTCATAAACTAAAAGGATGAAACCAACGCCAAAATGAAGGGTTTGATAAGTTGAAATAATATATATAGGGTTGCCTAAGAAAAAACAGTACAAACCTTGGCAACCTTCGGATGATTGTTGTTATTTTTTTATCCTCACGCCATTAAGCTGAAAGGATGAAAGCAACGTCAGATTACAGTTTGAAACCTTCTTTAACATAACCGATAGAAATAGTTAGCAACCGATTTTGAGTACATCTCGTTCGGCACGTTGCATTCATTAATGTTCTTAGTGTGCCATATTTATTTATCGCTACGATTTAAACAAATATTGTAGTCGGAAATCAAATTGAACGTACAATTTTTGTAACAATCTGAAATAAAAGTAAGTTTTAATGCAAGAAACATTCGAGGACGTAAGTGACGATAAAAAATAACAATCATTCGAAGGTTTGCAACGGTTGTTACTGCTTTTTCTTAGGCAACTCTATATATGTATATATTATTTCAACTCATCGAACCCTTCATTTTGGCGTTAGTTTCATTCTTTCAGCTTATAACGTAAGTCAGGTCGACATGACATGATGAGCCCGAGCTGTTTTGAAACTTTTAGCTATTCAGAAATTCTCAGCTTTTTTGCGGCCGCCGCTTGGATTAATAGGATTAATCTGTGTATTCGTAAACATACACGCGTGTAGAAATTCGGCCAGTTTTAAATCCCGATAGAACTTCATGCCAGCGTCGAAAGCATTTTATTCCGGAAATGATAGAATTAGTACTAGAGATTAAGACAGTGTTTTATTTACCGCGAATCGACAAACACTTCACCTGGCGCGGCCATGGTCCTTTGGCTGCCAGGGCTCTAAAGTTTTAAAAAAAAATTTTACTATTTGTTGGGCGCCAGCTAGTTCAGCGACAAACTAGCAATTAATTTAATATTGAACGAAATTGAAACGATTCTCAGGGTGGGAACCCGTTGGGACCCAGAAGAGACAGATTTCCCATGAAAAGATTCCGAGAGAAAGAATAAAAGGATCATTTGCAGGTACTAATATGAATTGTTTATTCCTTTGTTTGACAAATCGATATGTCCTCGAATCCGCTATGGTTCATTCGTTCGCAGCCTACCACTTGACAATTTAAATAATAATTGGCAAAAATAATAAGTGATAGGCTAGTTGAGCGAATATAATATGAAAATTCGTTATCGATTTAGTGCTGACACGGCCAATTTATAAGAGCGTTCAGATTTAACTATTTTATTATAATTGTTATAATCTGGACACGACCTGTCCTTTCTACGGTTCAGATCGAACTCCTTTGTTATAATTGTATAAATTTGGACCCGACCTGTCCGTTCAACGGTTCAGATCGAACTCTCCGAGTGTGTGGTTAATTCGCGATACCTCGCTCTCTTTCACCTTCGTCGCCACCCGAACGTTACCGAATCGACTAATCGGGGGCCAATCAGCATTTTAACAAAAATGCGGCCCTTAGGCTAATGCGCTGTTTAATTTCGACTATTTTCGGCCGGCGCCGGGCATCGTCGGTGACACGCTCGAGTGTCGACAAGATCATTTTTTTGCATATCGCTTTAGTTCGGACCTTTGGGCTCGTACGCAGCCGTTAACGTTACTGCACGACCTCGTTAAAGAGAGTAAAAAAGAAAAAGATTTTAAAGAGCTTTACACATACATACCTACGCTAGGACGACAATCACATTTCCATCTTGTTCGTTGAAAGTATACAATCGGTTGTATTCGCCGAGCAAGAAGAGCCTTTTGGTCGTATCTCTTTATGCAAATTTAGAAAGAATATATGTAAACGAGGCGAAGAAGGGACGAGAGATAAACGAGAGCTCGATGACGAACAGTTTATTTTGAGTAGAAACGTGAAATGGGTGATTTTGAAAAAATATAAGGGTGTTTGCGCTCGTTACCCTCGATCCGCCAAGATAATTATCCATATCTGTGCGGAGAGAACCTTTCGTTAAATAGGTTTTCATGAAACGTTCAGAAAGAGAAATCTTTTTGTTCCGTTTCTGTGCTTGCATCAGCGAATCGTTGCATACATTTACCTACCTTTTTAGTTCTCGTCCGTTCTCACCTGGCACCTCGTAGCCGTATCTGAAAAGCTCGGTGCTCTTTCGAAAACACTTTTTCCGCCAGAAACTACCGCTCTCTCGGTCGGTTTGACTTTCGTCGAAACGCTTTTGGCATTTGGTCTTCAGGATGGATTGAGAATTTCCGGAGTGGGAGTGAGGCGGAGTTAAAAAAAAACGAGAGACCAGAGATAGAGTTTTGGGTGCGGTACGAGAGAGCTACGTCCGCCCACCTGTGCCTCCCTCCTATGTATACCAGCTAGAAGCGACGTTCGATGACCGCTCGCTTGGCCTCTCTGCGATCCAGAGAGAGCTAGAGAGCGAGTCTCTGTGTGTACACGTTCGAACGTTCAATCGCTTTTCTAGGAATTGCAACCATCTGTCTGTCTCCTCTGAGCTGCATCGGTGCACAATGAATTGGCCTCCTGGCCTGCGTTCCGAGCGTTTGGCTCCCCTGGTCCCCTTGTTCTCTTTGTCTCTTTCTGCCTGCCTGCCTGCCCGCCTGTCTGTCTGTCTGTCTGTCTGTATGTCTCTCTCTCTCTCTCTCTCTCTCTCTCTCTCTCTCTCTTTCGTTGCAGATGAAGAACACATTGACGTTTCACATTGATGTGGGGTAAACGAATGTTCAATATTTGATGCGTTTGCTTCTCGCTCACATCCCATACGCCAAATATTCAATAGTGATGTCGATAAAAAGTGACTGCTTCCGTGATTGCCAATATTCCAGTAAAAAAGATTAAAAACAATGTTTCGAAACGATCGTTGTAATTTTGCTAAAAGTTGGTAGCAATATGTCGATTATATACAATTATTTAATAATGATTTGAAATAATGACTCTCAAGCAGTTGCCACCAAATTGAAAAATAAAAACAGAGTAGGATTACTATGAGATAAGCTCAGTTATAGATTTAATTTCCAACTCTAAAAGGCAAGAACATTTCGAGTCTCTTGCATCAGCTCTAGATTAAGTTATTATAATGTACGTCCTGTGGTTAAACTTTGGCAGCGATTCGACCGTTCGCATGATCAATGATTGCCTAGCGAGGGTTTTGAATCTTGATGTCCCGTGCCCATATATACGTCACGACACAATCATTACGACCCCTTATCTATGTTTGGAGTAGGGCCGTCCGGTCGGCCATTCCATGGAAACAGACTCGACCCCTTCATAACGGAACGACCGTCGAGACATTAGCTTATCATTCCGCGATGATTACACTGGTTTCCATTATGTTTAGGCTGATTAACCAATTCCTTGTGGCTGCTAGGGCGCAATGAAGTAAGGGGTCTAGGGCACGATGTAACATTAATAATAGCACGAGACGCTGAACGTTCTACCATACTCCGGGAGCGTTACCTCTTTCTTCTTTCCACCTTGCAATTTATGATCTCTATGCTACCCTCCTGTAGGGGATGATGTTACTGGATGCAGTGTCCCAACCAGGTCCCCATATTTCATGGAACGTCGGAAAATCCTCTCCCATACGCCATATCGTGTTTTTTTCTCTTGTTCGGTACAGCGGTGAACCTCGCTTTAACAATCTACTCTTGGAACGACCAAAATTTACTACATGCCTTTTTATTTACGAGGTGATTGTGCGGAAGATGATGAAACGTCTCGTTACGCTACACGACTGGAATCGCAACATCTTTCATCTTTGTTTTTGCGATTATGCGATTTACGACAAATTTAATGAGTTCGTGCAAAGATAATTTAAAAAGTGAATTACTCTCAGTTTGTCCATAGAGATCGGCGATACGATGGAATAACTTTGCGAGAGAATTCAGTGTGACTCGTTCGTGTGCACCATCAGGGAGATAAGAAATTTGTCCAGTTTTTTTTCTTTTCCTTCTGTACCTAGCATAGGTAGTTGGAAATATTTCGAGTTCTCTCGCGTGTCACGTCCTAGCTATCCTTTACAAAATTTGCGACTTATCCGGACTCTCTGTCTCTCGTGTCTCCGACCCTCTCGACTCTCCGGTGACCCGGTGGAATAATTGAACAAGTCCCTCTTCCAACTCCTCCTGCCTCCTCTCACTTCTCTCGTTGCCACCGTGGGAAGAAGCCACAGCACATTACACGCAGTCTGTACGGTTTACTTGGACCATGAGCTTCTCTATCGGATGACCAGTGCCGACTGTCAAAGTCCGCACTACACTTCGCTACGTGATCCGTTTAAATATCTTGGCCTGCATAGAGATACGATGTAAGCCTGGAAACTACGTGAAATTTGCCCGTGGATCATTCCGCTCTAACTTCAATGGAAGTATGATACGCTGTGTTGACGTTGAACAAGAAATAGCTAAATTTTCTCATGAATTTGCGACACCCCTTGGAATTATTATTAGGATGTACCTACATCACGATGCATCGCACACGTGACTCCTGAATCCATGAGAGAAGTTGCCAGCGAGCGTTGGAATTCCAACAAAACGCCATTAGCATGGTCATACACATCTGGACAATCTGGAAATTGGCAAAGTTCGCGCTAGGAAATTGCACGAAGATTTACACCCCCGTAGTTGCCTTTCATCCATCAGTAGTCGTAACCAAGTTTAACTACTGATCATGGTCCTTCACTCGCTAGAATATCCGTGTTTCCATCTATGTTGAATAAATCATAATTATATTTTTGAGATGACGATAGTGCTTTAAAATTTCGTTTAACGATAGAGATTCGTTCGAAATAATAATTGTTTTATAACCGACGTTGATAGAATAATCAAGAATAATTCATAACAGTTGTTCGTAATTGCTTTATCGAAAAGTTATTTCGACCAATCTGAAAAATATTTTAATCCATCTTGGCGTGTCACGAACTGGATCATTAGTTATATTTCTGCCACGTAAAAGGATATGAAAAAATTGTCCGCGTCTATAACGACGTAATTCTCTACTTTTTCTTTCACCTTCGTGGGTAAGCATCTATGTAAATGCTAACGTTCGCCCTATAAGCATAATGAAACTCGACGGTTTGAGGGGCGTAGAATGAGAGCCGGCAATTAATCACTCGGGCCACTGCGAGCCACGCGCAAGAAGAACACGACACCGTTCTCGTCCGTTGTAGTCGTCGTTGTCTCTTCGTCATCGTACGAGTTCTCTATCTTCCTTTCTCCTTTCTTTCCTTCCTTACTCTTTCTCTATCTATGTATCTATCTCTCTTGTCTCATAGTTTCTCACTTTACCCGGTTTTCACATTTACGAGAGAGCTTCCCCCTCATCGCGAGCGAGTAAAAGCGAAACTTCGGACGGTAATTTTCCGCGAAAGTCTAAACTTTTCCTCCAATTACGCTACGGGACACGGTACGGTACAATTGCCGGGATACATGTTGATGGATCTCTCGTATCGCATCACACATTTATAATTTGTCACATTATTATTTTTCTCGCCTCCACAAATTTAGTTGCCAAAAAACGTTGAAAAGCGTGGGATTTTCACTGTTTCGAATAAATCGCGACCAAATCTAATTTGTTATCCCATTATCAAATATTCTTTTCAATAATCGCCAATTTAATCCAACGAACTTTTATTTCAATAATTTATAGTAAATTTAAATCGAATATTGAATAGAATCGCATAAACAAAATCTGAGACATTCAAAGAATCAACAAATGAATCGAAGCCAATTATATTTTATTAAAATCGTGTAGAAAATGGCATAGATCCAATATAATATTTGAATTGTTGTGTTAGATCATTCCAACGTACGATGCGATATGCTATCGTGCCAAAAAAAAGTAAAACGTCTTTGGATGTGAAGCGGCTAAAGAAGCAAAAGAAAATGAACGGAATGAACGCTAGGTAAAGTGGGGGACGGAGGCATCAAATACCGGAGGAATAATAGTTATAGCGTCTTTTGCCGTGATATATAGCTAAGCACATGCTGGTAAGGAGAAAGAAACGAGAGAGGAAGAGGTCCTGATGGGTGCGCGCACAGCTGGTAATGAGAAACGGCTCCGTGCCTCGAGTGTACAACGCCACCCCTGGGAAATCTCATCCCTCTCGCTCTCTTTTGCTCTCTCTTCTTCGGAACGGCAATAATCTTCGCCCCCCAACTCTTTCCTTCCCTCCACGTCTCGGCCAACGCGGCGCGTCGAGAGCTATATATAACTGATACGAGGGTTTCGTGACTGTACAAGTCTTCGCGTTAAAGACCTCGCACGCTTCCATTTTTTTCCTTTCTTCTCCTCGGTTTTTTCATTGCAACGGAATACTGGTCGGACATTTCCCAAGGTCAAGAATGAGTCAGGGGGAAAAATAAGATAGTGGAAAAAGAAAAACAAAAGGAAAGAAAAACGTGCCAACACGCGATAGGTAAAAAGATATTTTTTCCTTTTATGGTTTTTTGCATGCGCGCATGACGTACACTTTTCCTTTCGTACAATTACTTCAACGATAAATATAAAGTTGAATGGAACTATTCGAACCTGATTTTAATTGCCATCGACAATTAATTTTCACCGCAACATGGCGTGATATTTGCGGTTTCCCGTTTTTCTTTTCGTTCCTGTGAGACTTCCTCGTAAAGACTTATTTCCATCTTTTCGTCGTGAACGCGATCGCTCTTCTCTTTTTCCTTTCATCGAAGAAACCTTCTATCGTGGAGATCTCGACGTATTGCGAACGAATTGCGTTTCTATTCGCCCGTGCCGTGCATAGGTCTTCATCAATTCCACCCCCCCCCCCCCCCCGCTATATATTTTTAGTTCATGGTCTATTTCCGTGTGACACCTCTCGCGCGATATTCCTTGCGGGATTTCTTCACGTTTCCAATTGACGTTCAACGCGAGACGCACCTATTGGCCCAACGCGGGAGCCGCATCCCACTTGACTCGTGGAAAGTTTCGACGTGATCTACATCCGGCGAGAATGCATATATGTTTCGACCGTGTTTAGAATATTTCATCGCGAAGTTTGACGAAGCCAAGAAAAGAACACGAATAACGGTAGCAACGGAGGAAGGGGTTGAGGATTAAGACGAAACGATAGAACGAGCGGACTCGACGGGAAAACGCACGAACTCTGGGCTCTATTTTAAAAGCGGATATCACTTTGTCGGAGAAAGTAAACGTCATCACAAACACGTATACAGACAGAAGAAGAAAATAACTTGCTCGATATACGAAGAGAGTAAAGACGAAAAACATAATTTACGGACAATCATCGTTATTATTGACAACATTTATTATGATCATTTCACATTAGGAAACGTCTATAAAAAGAAATTGAAAATTGGTACAAAGCCTGGCGCTAAATAAAACTACAAGAGGTCGTTAGACCGTTATCAGAACCAACATAAATAAAAATTGCTCGCGAGTCAATATTTTTTTTAACCGACTGAAAGTGGCAAAAGAAATATTGCTTGAAAAAGGTGATGTATCGAACGAAGAAATAGCGGTGGTAGCATGTAAGAGTATACGTAAGAAAGGGTTGGTGAGGCAGCGAACCGTAAAAATATTTCGTGAATCTGCTTGTTTTCGGTGGATAGTTGTCGTCTCTGGGGCGTCACGATTCTCCGACGAAGCGGAGAACGAGTAAGAGGATGAAGGGGTCGAACCATGCTACGATCCCTCGGCATAGGGGGTGGATACGACAACGGCGGTTGAGCTCGCGAGACCAGGCCAAGGTCGAACGTGACGACGGGAATCAACGACATGGGTTTCAAGACTATATATATATATATATATCCGTGTACGATCTATATATATATTATCAAGGGAGAACAGCACGAGAAGTGCACGAGCAGCATCCAGAAACTAGCTACCTTTTGCATCTTAATTAAATCGTTAAGATGAAATCACCGTTAAACGGAAAACTCCTCGACCCGTTGGCAATCGCACGACTCTTTTATTACCCTAACTATGGAATACTGTGTAGATTAGGACTTGACTTTGTAGATCGCGATGGACTCGCTACTCGTATATCTACGGAACCATCTGGAGAGGGTTACGAAAGACAAGCGTTTGAGATTCGAAAGCCCTACGCTCTATATGCAGTTAGGACGTCCGTTTTCTACTTCAGTCCTAACGAGCTTTCCTCTAATTACCGTCGCCCTAATGACCAAGACAGATTACGAGATGGAAACAAGATATAGATGGCGTCGCAACTCTCCACCCGTCCCCTCTCCCTCCTGCGGCTTGTACTCGGCGAAAATGAAGAACTTTTCGCTCGCCCCCAGATGGCAAAGAGATAAGAGCGAGCTTCTTTAGGTTAACCGCCAAAGGACTCTTCAAACTATTATTTTCTCCGATATATGAGTATATACATATATATATATATATATACATGATGTATGGGTGTGTATGGATGTGTGTGTGTAGGTGTGTATTCCTAGAAGTTATCTCTAGAGCAGAGACGAAGGTGTAAGGGTAGCAGTGACGGAGCTCCGTCACGAGAATGGAAATTCTCAATTGGTACGTGATACTTCGTTACAGGAGATATGGCGAAAGTTTGGTTAACTACGTATACAACGCCGCCAGGGTCGTTACGGAGTTTATGCACTTAATTCTGTACCATATATATATGTTTGGTCGAGTTGGCATCCAATCTCGGGATACAGTGCCTCGGTCGTTTCCTCGGGGTCGTATGAAAAAAGAAATCCCTCGGCATACCAGGAAGGACGAACAAAAGTCCAACAGTCGAGAAAATTGGGCGTCTCTCGATTTCAGCTCGTAAAGTGTTTTAAGGTTTCATAAATCCCTCACATCTTTCCGTTGCCTCGGGGACGCTGAACGTTTGTTAAACGCCCCTACAGTTAACAAATAGCCGTAAAATAACTATCGACAGATAAGTCCTCGTTAATTCCAGTACCCTTGGAAAACATGCCGATTTATGTGCGAGGGGTGATTTAGTCTGGAAGCGAATCGGTCAACGAGGTCGTTCCCAGCGATGTTGTAGCACGAAAGGACAATGACTCGCTGTGTTCCCTGCTGTTGTAAAGAGAAGATGACAGAGGAGGAGGAGGAGGTAGAGAGAGAGAGAGAGAGGGAGAGAGAGAGAGAGAGGTACAGATAAACTATCTATAGGGATTCCGGTATCCCGACCACGTTTCATTCCAAACGGCCAACTTGCTTGCGTTTGCTCTCGTCGCTCGAATGGTTCGCGCTCTCGAGCATGCACCAACAGAGAGTGTTAGACCACCAACCATCGACTGTCTCTCTCTCTCTCTCTATACGCCCTTCGCGACGGGGTAGCTCACTACGTACATAAAGTCCATGGATGTAATATCCTAGTAGTAGTAGTAGTAACAGGCGAAAGCGCTCTCTGACAATGTTTCCCGGTCTTCGAAGCACTAGCTGCAACTCTCGCCCTCTCACTTTGCGTGTATGTCCTCGAACTAGAAAGGGCGTTACATACCCCAATAGGGGCAAAGGGAAAGGGAGACAGAGAGTAAGAGAGAGGGAGAAAGTGCGCTGCATATCCACAACTACGAAAACGCACACACACACACACACATATCTTCCCATTCCAACATAAGAGGAAACCAGAAACAGTTCTGCCGCCGTTTAAACTAACGGACTCGTAGTGGAAGGGACACACATCGCGGTAAAGTCCGGTGTTCACTCCGCCACGGAGAAAGCAGAAGGGTAGAGGAGAGTGAGTCGAAGAGGCGCAATACCGTCCGGGCTTATTTATTACCGTAGTTTCTGTGCAAGAGCATAGAACAGAGTACGATGAGAGAAATGATGAGAAGGGGGAGGGGGTGCGATACGAGCGGAAGGGAGGGTTGCAGTGGAGTGCACGAGAAACGACGAGAGAATATCTTACTCTGTCCCCTCTCGAGATTTCGGTGAATTTGTTCTCTTTCCTTTGCTCTCCTCTCACCGGAACTTTAGCGTTTACACTTCCGGTCTCCTGTGAATAGCCCGCCAACACGATGGGGATATACATGGAAGACGAGGTGCGATATACCACCCCAGAATAATTCATTCTACGTCGTCCTGAAAAACTTATATGGATAGCCCTATATTTAGAGGCGAAGGCGTTTTTATTTTATGGACGTCTGTCACAATTATTGCTAATCCTGTTAGATTTATGAAAATCGGAAGTGCTTTTAGCAGTGAATGGCCAAGTCTACGTAGGTTCCGTTAGTCAGCAAGGGAAGAAGGCAGACATGGTCTACAAGCACTGTACGCAGTAAATATTAGGAAAGGGCAGATCGAGGAACCGACGAGAAATTCTCATTCGCAATGGATGTATGAATTGTAGTAGTATGGGGATGGTTGATTTTCTTCCGCAGTCCGGCTCTGGCCTCGAGCAAACGTGTTATACTCGAGCGTCTTCTCGCGATCTCATCCCTCTGGCCTGCCACTTAAGAGGCGGGCCGAAGGGGAGGCAGGTCATGGCCAGTATTTCTTCGTGGCAGGTGCGAGAGAACCTCGAAAGCTTTTGGGAGCGCAAGGGAGAAAGAGCTTTTATGCAACGCTGCAGGCGCTATAACAACCCAAGCGGTTGCCCAACCGCTGTAATCTCAGCAACTGAAGGGCGGAAATAGCGGCAGAGGTATGAGGTAGGGGAGGTGGGGCTGAAGAAAGCCGCTGGTAACGCTGGAGAAAGCCCGACGGAAACGTGCTCGGGCCAGCCCTTGATTTACTACAAATTAGGAACGCCCAATTTGTCTACGTATATATATTATATACGTTTAACGTGTATTAGTGCATGCGTGTGCGTACTTATCCCCTACAGGAAACTGTAGGGATATGGTCTTGAATTTGAGTGCGAGAGACACCGCGATGCTGCTATGCAGACGGGGAGCACCCGAATATCTAGCGAGGGGAAACGCCGCACATAGTTGGTCAACTATGCCAGTTGCGTATTTCTTGACTGCCTCTATCCTTCTCGTTTCGAAGCTCGAGCAGCTCTATTGGAGAAGCTGAAGGAATGGCGCACGCGTTTTCCCCGAACTTCGAGGACTTTTAACGTCTCCCTCTCCGCTGCGGCTGGTAGAAATCCTGAGACCTTCGATTTGTGCGATGAGACTCTAAAATGACTGCGAAAGAAAAAAGACAAAATAAAAAATTTATCGATTATGATTATTATTACTATATTTTTTTATAAAAGGCTCAGTATTTATCCGGTAATCATGAGTATACTACGGACGTGGGCCTAGCAAAATCCTCTTAGAAACTTTCTACAGATCGTTGTTACGATGGTCATAACTAAGCTAATTTTTCATCCCTGTTGTTGTTGATAATACCCCCCTTGACAGAGGAGGCGGCATCCTGATATGATGTCCTGAATTGTCTCGGAAGAAAGATGACATCGCCTACACTTATCGTCTTGTATTAACCAGTTATTGATGCTGTATCTCGGGTAGTTGTTTGGGGCGATGACTTGATCTTGAATAGCAATCATAAAACCTTCAATCTCTGGAAAGACGTCCGATCCATTCAATCATTTGTTTGGCGCTTCTTTGTCAACATGATTCTGGTCAAGGTCATAATAGTGTCTTTCGTATAAATATTTTACGAGGAGGTATGACAAGCTTAAGTCCAAGCTTGTGGGGTTGTAACCCTTGAGGAAAATCCGCCATCTTGAAAAAACGGGTGCAAAGTTTTTGCAAAATAACTATGAAACTATTCACCGCGCAAGAAAAGTATTTTGTCGTTTTTTGTCGAAGATCTCTACAAATTTACTCTGTTAACTTTTTGTCATAAAAACAAAAATATCAAAGTTATTAACAAACAACGACAAAAAATGAAGGAGTAATTTCCTTTAAGTCATTCGAACTTTTTTTCTTTTCATTTTACAGAAAAATATGTTCAATGCATTTCGATAGAACATCTTCTTACGAATAAGTCTCAATATAAATGTGTCAAATTTTGTTTATTTAGAAACATTTTACAGTGCTGCAAAGGTAAGTGTCGGAGTACTCGAAGATAGTCATAAAAATGAACGATTATGCGTCGTTTCGTTGCAAATTTCATTAATTGCGGCGGTCAAATTAAATTTGTTGCTATTGCAATGTTCATAATAATTAGTTATGAACTCTTTTCCGCACCACCTACAAGGAGTTCATAACTAATGATTATGAATATTGCAATAACAACAAATAAAATTTGTTCACCGTAATTAATGAAATTTGCAAAAAAAACGACTCATAATCGTTCATTTTTATGTCTTTTTTCGAGTATTCCGACACTGACCTTTGCAGCACTGTATAATGTTTATAGATAAGCAAAAGTTGACGCATTTATATTGAAATTTATTCGTCAGAAGGTGTTCTATCGAAATGCATTGAACATATTTTCCTGCAAAATGAAAAGAAAAAAGTTAGAGTGACTTAAAGGAAATTACTCCTTCAATTTTTGTCGTTGTTTGTTAATAACTTTGATATTTTTGATTATGCGACAAAAATTCAAGAAAGCAAATTTGTAGAGAATTTAATTTCCTACAAAAAATAACAAAACAATTTTCTTGCGCGGTGGATAGTTTTTCTGTTATATCAATACAACGATTTTAAACTAAAACCCAAAATATTATGTGCTGAGGCATATTTTTACCTTTGAATGGCTGTAAAATCTTTAAAAATAAATTAAATTAAAAAAATGAAGGGTGAAATTTATTCGTCTAAAAATCCTCTATCTAAGTTCTAAACACGTTTTTCTGAAAAATGCAAAAACAAAACGTTAGAGCAACTTAAAAGAAATTACTCGTTCACTTTTTATCGTTGTTTGTTAATAACTTTGGTATTTTGGATTTTACGATAAAAAAGTAAGGGAGTAAATTCGTAGAGAATTTCATTTCCTACAAAAAACGATTAAATAATTTTCTTGCGCGGTGGATAGTTTCATTACTATAATGCAAAAACTGTTTTACCCCTTTTTCAAGATGGCGAGTTTTCCTCAAGGGTTACAACACCACAAACTTAGACTTAAGCTTCCTATACTATCCCCTATGCATAAAAAAAATTGCTGACTTTGATAAATGATGGGTTCGGCCTTATTTTTGTAACATTTCAATGGACTACTACTAATATGGTAGGATTGTACTTGAGCTTTGCGTATGTTTGCCTAGTCTTTTACGTATTGAATAGCAATATTACCCGATTCATTTATCATTTCTGTTACGTGCGATATAGCTTATTTCAAGTGGTAGGAACCAGTAAAAAAGATTCGTAGATCTTTTTCAGTCATTTGTGGGAAATCTTCTAAGTGTTCTGAAGAAATTATCTGAAATGATAACTTTTTGCGTTGCCAATCATTTTGTTTTACTTCACTAGGTAATGTGTTTTCTACATTACTTTGCGATTTCGACGCTTTCGTCCGGGAATTCTGAGTCAGAAGTTAGACGTTTACCGTATTTATTATGGAAAAATGAGACAATTTTGAAATAGCTTCCGATTCTAGGAAGCATTTTGTTACCAATTTTTGTTTTAAGATTCTCTGAGTTACATCTACTGGCCAGCAAATTTTGGTCACACAGCTTGAAGCGTTTGACTCAGCTGTTGTTAATTGATTTCGTTTACTTTTCAGTGCGGGCATTAATACTTTATAATCTTTACTTTCTAAATATTTGTTAACATCACGAATATACTATCATGATTATCTACAATATCCCTCATGATAGTAGCATCGTTTTGGTTAGCATAATATGGTCCTAACATATCAACTACGTATCCATCCGTTATAGAAATCGTGAATGGTTTACACAGTGGTTTACACATTATGAAGTTTTTTGCTACCACAGATGTATGATTTTGTATGAGATCATTTCTAAACATTGCATTTAAACCAAGATGCAAAGGTAAAACGTCTTTTTCGAAAGATTGGATCACCTGTTCACAATATTTCGGTGCTAACTGTTCTTCTTCAATTTGTAGAATCGTGTATATCAACTTATTCGAATTGTCTGTGCGAAGCTTGACTTAAAATACAATAAGTGCTTGAGTTTTACTCAGAGCGTCAGTGTCTCTTGTTGATGATAAAAAATTCCGCAACTCAATTACATTCTCCCACTTAAAGCCAGCCAAAACATACAGTTTCTCATCTGACACATAATCATTGTTCATTTTGGCTACTAATGTAAAATAGCACTCGACGGCAAAGATTTCGTCATACTGGTCAGCTCTGAAGGTAAAATTATAGTCCAATTGGAAAATCTTTTATAAGTTCGAGAGCTTTACCGTAGAAATGTTTATTTTTTATTAAATGACTCTGACAGCACCTTCTGGAATGTAAATTCGGCGTTTAATGAATAACTGCATTCGAGCGTATTGAGGAATCATTGTCAAGTTCTTATTGTTATTACAAAGGCAACAGTACTGATGAGTTGAAACAGTTATTTTGATTGGAATTTCAATGTACTCTGCCCTGTGGTCGATCACTGTGACGTTCGCTATGAAAGGTGGATCACCCACCAATCTTAATTATGCGACAATGTCATCTGTGACAAGCTGGATTCCGTTTTTTCTAACATTTCACTGGTAGCAGATTCTGATTTATCAGCTGAACACAGTCCACTCGTACTATCATGAAGTTTCCTTCTTTTATATTATATCTTCAAACGACAAGTGCCACAAACAATATCACTGGTGGAAAAATCAGTATTAAATACAATAGAAAACTCATCGATGCTTGGTCTGTTAATAAACGTTTAGAAGTACAAGAAACTTTTTTCAATATTTTAGAGCAAACGCAACACTTTTTATTAACTGTTTTCGATGAAGACATTTCTAGATTTAATAATTAAATATATACCTAAATAAATATACGGAAACTAGTTGAGCAGTGACTGCACATGTGATAGCCTTTATGGTTATGGTCATACTCACAGCAAACGCTTTAGTCGGTGCGTTTTTGTGGTCTGTTCGTACATAAAGGACTGACTGAGGCAATAAAAGCGTATGTAAAAAGTTTACAGAAAATGCACTCTAGCGATACTTTTCCGAATTACTTTTAAAAAGAATAATTTGTTTGCAATTAATTCTCAGCAGTAAGGTAAATACGACAACTTATGATTATATTTATATTTCGGCTTAATAAAAATATATAAATAGATAAATTTTATGATAGAACGCTGTGTCTACAAATATTCGTTACAATAAGTAAAAAAATGATTATTGATAATTAATTGTTTTAACTTTCGACTTTGGCAAAAAAACTAATTGTTATTGTTTAGAAAATGAAATATTGTTTGGAGAAAATAGTAATTACATAAACATACATTAAAATAATAAAATTAAAGACTGAACCATATAAATAAGGTCATTATTTAGACAAAAAGTAATTCTTTTTTTTTTCTACTATGGGGTACCTTTTTTTTAAATTAACAAAATTAATGACTCAACGGAAAAATGGATGAGCATTTAAAAAAAAATAGTTTCATAATTGTTGCCAATATTGTGTTATAGTTAAAAAATTGTATTAAAACAGCAATGCTTTTTTTTCAAGGATCTTATGAATCGATATAACTCTTAATTTTTTATTTAAATTATCATCAGCACCCAAAAAATATCCAAAAATTAGGTCAATCGATTTACGCGTACTTTTTTTTATCTTTCCATATTTTGCTTTCTTTTAATAAACCAATTGAGTTAAGGATCTGAAACTTTCAGGATCTTAGTATTTCATTAGTATCTACATATCCTCTTATTGTTAGTATCATTAAATTATCTCGCCGGGGCACATTCGGAATACGTATACCCATATATCCCCTTTGCAATGAGAAAAACTGTTGAGGCAGAAGCGATTCTGCAGAAAAATGGATGGAACGAAAAAATTCAACCGCTTGATATATTTGGATTCCAAATATGGAAGAATTATCTGCGATATTTTTCAAATATTATGATACTGATGGATGCTGATGTAAATTTACATTTAAGAAATAATATAATTAAATCGCCATCTCTTACACATAATCAACTGGCGTCTCCACGTTATACAAATCTTTTTAAATATTCATGGTTAGAAATTAATTCTATAATAGAAAAGCCAGAACATTTTGAAAATCCAATCGATTTCGATCATATAGAAATTGTAAAATGCGCATGGTGTAAAAAGTCTCTATGTTTGAAGCACTTTTTCGAAGACTACCATTATTTAACGACGTATGAACCATAGTAGTATAATTTATCATAAAAGTATGATATCTACAGCAGTTGTTTTATTCTGGACTGCATATTCGGAAATTCGAGTTATTAATTGAAACTCCTTACGGACTCGTACGTCTCAACTAGTACACTGCGACTGTTTACCGCCTTTTATAAGAACTACCGAAATCGAAAAAATCCCCGCCTTACGATGAATTGCAAAAGGGCATTCGATGAACTATAAAGTCGGCGCGTAAGTATCTCGTCATTTCACGGAATGGCTGAGCGTTCAGACTCGCGCAATCCCACATGAAGAACGCAAACATTTGATAAACACCGTAAATGCATCTCTGTGTATGCATTTTTTCCTTTAAATGAAAAAAATTACCGCATTAAGGCGGGATTCTGCTTTAGGAGGCATAAAAAAGCGTTTTGAGGACATTTTTTTTAGCAGAAAAAAATAATCAAGTCTAGCGAACTTTTGAGAATATTTTAATTCATATTTGAATTAAAATATTCTGTTAGTTATGAACATGTGTGCAATACTTTGCAAATGTAAAAATATTTCAACTTGCTAAAAAAGTTGTTTAGAATTTTGTTTCCAAGAATCTTTTCAATTCAAATAGATGAGAATATAAAACTAAAGCTAACAAGCCTTGGTTCGTTTTGATTGGTCATCTAGTTTTCTTGCACACGCCGCCAGTTTAGAAAAATCGTAAAAACTCGAGAAAACTCGCTTCAAAGTTTAGGATTAGAAAAAATGTTAATTTTTCATTGCTTATATTAGTAATGCGCCAATCAACTATTTCTGCTCTATAAAGTAAGCTTTTAGCTTTCTTATTATACTCTTTTTGGTGAAGTTGCTCTAGTCTACGGGTCATGGAACCTTCGTTGCTGGAAAAAGACACACGCCGGTTTTGCCTCTGTATCGGTTGTGCGCCGACGCTAACCACAAATATGTTAGTTAGTTCGCCAATTTGTAAATTGAGCAACTGCATGGTGTTTAAAACTGCCGAGTAACTCTCGTTCAACATTCCTGCAGCCATATACGCAGCAATTTCAACAATTTTTTGGCCAGAATTTAGATGTTTCGTGTTCATGCGCCAGGCAGCGGAGTTAAAAGATTCGTTGGTATTTTGCGTGTGCTCGCCTAAGCATCGCGTCAAAAGTTTGCCATCTGACAGCTCTTCATAGATTAGATGAATATGTTCCTCCACATTTTCCTCAGCCAATCGAGCAGGATGCTTGAAAGACGAAAGAGAATTCGCGGCTTCACCTTTGCACCATTCACATCAGCTTTCGGCGCCTTGCGGACAATTCTCGTGGCAAGGATTGTCCGCATCGATTGAACAATGAAAATTTAGCGTTGCCTTTTTCATGTCTTTGACAGAATGAATGTTTCTTCTGATGGCTAAACTATAATAAATCGTCAACTTTCCGATTATGCCCTCTGCCAACCGCTTTCATCTTCGAGCTCTGCTTGCTTCTTTTTATTTCGGAGTCGAGTACCCTTACATTTTTGTACAGGGCCCACATATTCATTTTTCGTAACGGGGCAATCGTCACCATATGGATTCAATTTGAAAATACCAGTAAACGACCATTGAACCTTTTCAGGCACACATTTTGAAGTAGTTAGAGGAAGGGGAGGGGCGTGAGCTCTAGCTGCTCGAGCGATCATATACCTGCTCTATGCCCCGCCACGTTTAGCGTTGTATCTTCGAAAATACTGCCAATTAGCTTCTATAACCTTACATACATATTCTTAAATATACCAGGAATATATTTACGCAATAAAAAAATCGATTCTTTGATGCCTCTAAAGTAGGATCATGCCGTAAAGAAAGTAAATGGAAAGAATTATTTATCCGTGCGCGTATAGAAAACAAGTTTCTCACAAACATTAGAATAGTGAGGAGTAAGTTGCAACCCCCCCCCCCCGCCTCTGTTGACCTTAATGCAAAATACCCATTAGAGATTAATAAATACTAATGCATTAGAGACTAATGCGAAATATCTACAGATATCGAAAACCATATTCATCAAAATAGAGTGGCTAATTTGTAAATCGCCAATGAAAAGCAAAATAGAGAGCGCTTGGATTACCCGGTCACAATCAGGGTCTCATATTGAGTTCGCAACATGAGGAAGCGTCGATTCGGAGTTGTTAAAAATATTTTGAAGCAGCAAAGACCTGTTAAATGGGAAAAGACGACTGCGGGTAAGGAAGTTCAAGTAGAGGGTAGCTTACCCCCTTAAGGTTGGTATTTAGAAGTAATGTAAAAACATGTCAACTAGATTTTTGTGTTTTCGTCGAAATAGAACAGGTTTTCTCCACCCCGTTCTCATAGAGAGTGGGGAAAAGATATATACAGGGGTGGTTCGTCCCTTAATTTTTTGTTCGTACGGAGGGTATTTACAAACATATAGACGAACGTGAATATTGACGTGAATTTAGCCCGGCATTTCATAGTGCCTACGGTGATCTTGCCTAAAAAATTCAAGAGCAATTACAACCCCTTAATTACGAGACTGAAAAACAAAAAACACGTGTACGCAAATTTACATCTCTATCGATTAAAAATTCTCGGAAATACGTATGAAAAAATTCGATTTCTGCAATAAACAATGTGAAATTTGGTGTTATTTGCATCACTCTCGTGTTCAATGTATAGTACGGGAAGGTCGGGTGTCCCCGGACAGCAGGCAGCTCCGGTCACTGTCAGGCTCTAAGCAATCGTGTACAGATAAATAAACAACACAGACCTTGAAACGTTCGCAGCGCTGCGCAATTGAATATTCTTAACAGTAGTGACATAATCGCCGAGTGGATATCGAGTGACAATCGCTTGCTTTACTTGTTGAAGTTCTTCGCCGCCGCCGGTTAGGTACCTTATAAATGCAGTTAATGTATATTAAACGTAAGTATTTCATCATCATTACTTAATTATTATGTATGGTTATTATTACGGTTGACGTGTCAGGTTATTTTTTGTTGTTAGATTTGTAAAAATTGCTGCGATAAATAAAAACATTGGATCGAGACCGTCGGGTAGCCCCGGACACAATTTCATCAAGTATCGCCGGCCATTTTTGGGTAAAGAGAATGTATGTATTTTAATAATTCTAATGCGTATTTTAAAAACTATATAGAACTCTGTTTTCACGGAAGTATGTATATAAAATATTATATTTTTGACAGATCAATTCCAAAAGGGCAAAATCCAAGGGAAGAAGCACACAAAGAAGAAATTGGGACGAATACAGAATGAAACAGGCTATATTATATGTCTCACGGGAAAAAAGTTATACATTAGAGAAGCAGCTGACCGGTATGAGGTATCGAGAAATACCCTTCTCGATCGGATGAAAGCTCTTAAGAGTTCACAAGATATCGAGTTGAAGCCAAACCTGGGGAGATTCCAAAACACATTGTCAGAAGATTATTCACAGCAATTATATAATCATGTAAAGGATCTCAATAATCGCCGAATGCCGCTAACTACATATGAATTTTGAAATTAGCATTTCAATTCGCCGAGGGCTTAAAAATTCCGCACAGGTTTAAAATTTTTTTTAAATGGCCGGAAAGGACTTTTATTACTGCTTGACAAAGAAATATCCGGATGTTGTTCTCAGAACTTCAGAATCAGCCAGCATTGTGAGGGCTGTTGGATTCAACAAACTTCAAGTTGACCATTTTTATGATCAGTTCCAACAGTTACTTCTAGAAAATAATTTCTCTCCCTCCAAAATATACAATGCTGATGAAACTGGGGTGTCCACTGTTCATAAAAATGAGAAAGCAATTTCAACTAAAGGGAAAAAGCAAGTTGGCAAGTTGACTTCCGCCGAGAAGGAAAGAAATATCACATTGATGTTTGCTATGAATGTGACTGACCATTTTTTAGCGCCGCTTTTCATTTTTCTAAGCAAAATGATGGACAAAAATGGTAGTCTTATTATTGGAGCTCCATTCGAAAGTATTGCTATCCCATATGCAAGTGGCTGGATGAATGGAGAAATATTTTTAAAGTGGATGCAGCATTTTAAACAGCACGTGCAGCATTCGAAAGAAAATCCTGTCCTTTTAATTCTTGATGGTCATGGAAGCAACAAAGGGTTGGCAGTGATAGAGTATGCCCATGTGAACAATATCCATATACTTAGTACTCCACCACGCTCAACACCGAAGCTGCAACCACGGGACAGGGTAGTTTTAAACCATTCAAAGCTGCATTTGCTTCAGAAAACGCAGTATGGATGAGATGAAATCGAGGCGCTAGAATTACCGACTATGACATCGCTGCTATCGTCAGTTTCGCTTTTATCAAGGTGACTAGATTAGAAATATCACAGAGTGGGCTCAAATGCTCAGGAGTTTATCCTTTTAATCGGAATATTCTCATTGTTAGTGAATTTGATTTTCAGCCATCTAAGATGTCCAATATTGAACAGGAGACAGTATGGACTGAAAATCCACCATGCAATACAACTATCATTGATTCAATATCACGCCCAACAACTAGTAAAAATTCCGATCATCAGTCATCCACTGATGCAACTACCCAGCCACTAACTAGCCATCATCAGCAATCATCCATCAGCCGCAATACTGCATATCAATCGTTAAAAGAGTTGTCCCCTCTTCCTAATGCAACTAAGAAACGCCTTCTGTCGCGCCCACGAAAAACCCACAAAAGTGAGATTCTCACATATTCACTGTTTAAACACACATTAGTGAAAAACATGGCATCAACCAATAAGAAGAAGGATGTAATCAATGAAAATAAAGCAGCAAAGATGACAAATAATAAAATTGGAACAAAGCAGAACTTTCAAAGTTTGAAAAGAGATGTGAGAACAGAGCGTATTATTGGCGGTGAAACTTTCGAAGAAGACTGGATGCAATGCCATAAATGTAAAGACTGGGCGCATGAAGCCTATGTAAACATCAATCCTTCGCAGCCTTGTTAGTATTGCGACGTAGGTACGGTCAAGGATTGGCTTGGTAATCGTTAATATGTGTGTCCGGGGCTACCCGCAAACAAATTTATTGTCGAAAATTAAAAGAAGATTGTACGACTTAACGTTAAGCTAAAATAAAGAAATGATTTGATTGTTACACAACTTAAATTCCTTTAGAAATATTATATTTAATTTCTAAGTTCAAAATAAACATCGAAATCTGTTGATTTCGAAAATAATACGAATTTATTTTTATGTGTCCGGAGCTACCCGACCTTCCCCTACGTTAAAAATAACGGTTGCAATTTGAATTTTGTTTATATCTCGTACCGTTAAAACGTTATTACCAAAAACATTTCACCCCCTTAAACCATTTTTCCGCCGATAAAAAAAAATACGTTTCTCTTAGTTTTCGATACTCTACCATATACCATAATTTCAACAAAATCGGAGAGGGACACCAAAGTGATGTTTCTTATAAGTTTTCTGTTGTTACTTTGCTCCTGCAAAGTTGGTTGAGCTGAGCTATATAGTTGTTGGTAATATTATTCTTGATTATTATTATTATTTTCATTTTTGTTGTTGTTGTTACAATTCGAATTCGATACTCTCATTAGGTTTGGTGTTGGAATTCACCAATCTCGGACTACCTCACGAGATTGCGTTTATTATTGTATGTGATTTCGCACTATTGGTGATTCACAAATTTTCTCGTCATGCTACATGTTTTCAAGGTCCACGGCTTCGGGATTTCGTAGTGTGTTATTTCATCTATGTTAAATATTTTTAGATTTTATGTAAACATTGTATATAGTATTCCCGTGGGTGAGATTATGAACGGTGTAATTTTGATAATGTTTTGTTTCTATATACGTTTAGTCTCCTGAGTTAGTTTGTTGTACGACGGCCGTTTGAACACTCGGTGCAAAAATGAAAACTACTCAATTTTTGGGGATAAACCTTTCTGTTTTTCAACATAGCCTCCTTTTAGGCACATGCACTTCATCCAAAGTTGCCCTAGTTTGTTTCGCGCCATTCCGATTAATAGGATTTGTTTAAGTCTGCAAAATAGCCATTCGTTTCTGCAGTCACCTCCTCGTTTGAATAAAATCATTTTCCCACCAGACATTTCATATTGGGGAACGAACAAATATTAGTCTGAGGGGGGGGGGGGGGGGGGCAAATCTAGAGAATGGAGGGAATGTAAAACGAGTTGATGACAATGTGACGCCCTATTGTCATTAATTTTGTGGACACAACTGTTATGGTGTGAGCGGGTGCGTTGTTGTGATGGAAAAGAACTTTTTTGTGGGCCAATTGGGGACGTTTTTCTTGCAACTCGGTTTTCAAACGGTTCAATAAAGATGAATGGTATTCACCTGTAATAGACTTTTCCAGGCAGTTGATGAGAATTATTTGTTACTAATCCCAAAAGGCAGTCGCCATAACCTTCTCGGCCAAAGGAACGGTCTTCGCCTTTTTTGATGCTGATTCCCATTGTTTAGATTATTATTTGATCTCATGAGTGTAGTGATGTATCCATGTTTCATCCTCAATGGCAAAACAACGCTTGAAGTCTTGCGGATTTCGTTGGAACAGCAGCCACCCGTCCTTGCAACAGTTGATACGATTTTATTGTGGGTCAATCGTGATCGATCGTGGCAGCCATTGGATAGCTTTTTCGTGTCCAAATGTTGGTGCAAAATATTATATACCCGTTAATTCGACATGTCCACGGCATTAATAATCCACCGCACTTTCACTCTTTTCTTTGCGATTTAGCCATCTATTTTGTGACAAAAAAACACATTCTTTTCTTCTACGGAACCCTTAGATTACCAGGTTATACGAATGTATGTAAAGTACCACGCAAAAGTATTTATAGTAGGATCATCCAATAACTTTACCTGGTACTCTATCGATTAAGCCTGCAACTCGAGAAGTACAGAAATTTGAAACAACGATCGGTTCACCGTACGAAAATCTACTAGATGGGGAACAATTTATTCCTTTCTTCCTCGACTTTCCCCTGCCTCAATGAGGATCCTTCCTTTCTGTCTCCTGTATCCCCTTCCCCTCCCCCTTCCGGCCCGGACCATTTTTCGCTCTCTTTCTCACACGGTCCCCCGCATATCACAGCAATGAAACTCGCACTCATTAACAGAAATGCAAGTGACTTATTTCATTATTACTATGTGTATGATCAGCTGTTCTTTGCATTCTCGACTATTCTTTATACATGCGTTTTTTTTTGTTTTATAGCCATGATATTGTGTTGGGTTAAGTGTTCGTCGTTTTGTAAACTGTTGCTGTTAATATTTTATATAACACGGGCAGGCATAATGTTATCGGTCTATAGGTTGATGGGATTATTGTTTTTAAATTCTTGAGTTGCATGAATGTTTTCCCTATCGTTAGAAACCATGGTAGTTTGTCGGTTTTTCTATTATTTCATTTGCGAGTTTGGAGAGATAGCAGTATGTAGTAGTGAATTTCTTATACTAGAAGTTGCAAATATTGTCTACTCTTGGGCATTTGCAATTATATATTTTGTTAATTATTTCCGTTATGTCCTCTATTGTTATTGTAGGTTCTTCTTGTGGTCTTGAAATTGCTTGCCGTTTTTCTTCTGCATGACTCCATAGGTATGCCATCATTGTAGTGAATCGGCGTTAACCATCTGCTTCATCAGTATGTACTTATATCTTCTTTCGTCGGTGGATGGATTTGTAGTCTTGCCTGCCAGGTGAGTTTTCTGTGGCATATCGTTTCATTGTATTTGAACGTGTAATTGTCGGTTTTTCATTTTTTTTATTGTTTGTATCTAGCAAGCCTAACGCATATACATACGTTTAGCCTTTGTTTTAGTGTATCGATGAGTTCTTCTATTGGTTTGTTGTGTTTTTGGTTTATTTGGTTTAGGTATTTAGAAACTTTGTTTACCTTATTCCTTTTTAGCATTAGGATAGGCGCCCTAAGTCTTTACGGAAGTGGTTTATTTCATTTTAATTCTTGTTTGCGACCTTGGTTTTGGAGCTGCCCGTTTAACATTGCGGGTTTTTACAAGTTGGTTATCGAGAGATAAAGTTATCATTGCTGAAATATATATTAGTGTGGGGATGCTGTTTATAAGTGTGGATATTATTGCTTCGTTTATGGCCTTTATAATCTGTAACGTTTCTTTTTTTATAATTAATGCTGGTATTGATGGGTGAATATGTGGCTCGACTCCTTCCTATTTCAGTTTATTGATTACAACTTCCATTTTAATTTCTTTTACGAGTAGTGATAGTAACGTGTAGGCGCGTTCGATAGATGAGCCGCGATTACGATTCGGTGTATTCTTTGTGTTATTTCTCTCTGGTGCGCCGATGGTGTATGTACTGGTGTAATTGTGCCGATTATGGGTGGTGCTAATTTTCTTGTATGTCGTATTACACGGTAAAGGAATCGAATTCTTATACCTGAGCGGAATGGAGTTATTGTATTTAATTTGGCAGCTATTTGTTCTTTTATGTTTCGAATTTCCAAATTGGCGAGTCTA
Organism: Tryphoninae sp. A BG-2022a; assembly: GCA_030522965.1. NCBI lineage: Eukaryota > Metazoa > Arthropoda > Insecta > Hymenoptera > Ichneumonidae > Tryphoninae sp. A BG-2022a. The sequence continues at coordinate 44,950 of JAPYZT010000038.1, read as the reverse complement.
TTATTTATAATGATTATTCTTTTTTGGGCCGCGAGCCGCCGTTGCGTTACTTCATGCTTTGTGGGTATGGGTATGAGAAAGGCGGTGGAATTCTTCACGATATCGTGTTTCGTTTAATTCAAGTCTGGTCCTTTTATAGTAGCAGTCCATAACATCAGTATTTATTTGTTATCTACACCATACGTCGACGTAGTTTTCCAGCTTTGGTGGCCGCAGGTTGGGCTGCGAAAACACTTGACGGTGGTCCGGGTCGAATATTGGGGTCAGTATCTTGGTCTAGCGGTTGTGTCTCACTTTGTTCTCGACCGTTCCGACGCTCGTTCGAGGCTTTACTTCTTGTTCTAACAATAAGAACCATTTGCCCACATTAGAAGGCGGCCAGCCTTTTTGACGGTTAATTAGGATCGGCGGGGATGTTACACCTATCAATCCTCTCGCGAGCAATGCATCGGAGGGTTTGTTATTATTATTATCATATTATTATAAGTTATTATTGTAATTGCGATGAACATTGATTAGTCCAATAAATATAAATATCCGCGTCGAGTAAAGGGGAATGTGTCGTTAAGGATTGCGGAGGATATTCGACCTCTTGGAAATTCACCGCGACGTGCTGAGGACAATGCGGCTTATCGAGTCCGACGTGTTAACGGGTGAACGAGGGAAAGGTCGACCGAGAGAGACTTTCACTCCCTCATATCGCCCCTATCCTTGGTATACTATATTTATAGCCTGCATTTGCTGGCTCTCTCGTACCAAATACACGTCAGCGATAGAGGGAATCTCGACTCCTCGTGTATTAAATCCGACGCGAGCGCATCAGCCGTTAGGTTGTTTGACCGTAACCGAAGCGTGGAACTTTCCCAGCGAACTTGCGGTCTCCTCTCTCGCTTCCCCGTGCCGAACCGCTTCTCATTCTCATACACGCGCTTACCGTCATATCGCTATCCTATGTATGCAGTATAGCATAAATGCATATATATATATATATATATATATATATATATATATATAGTCGGTGGCCACATAGTCTTCGTACCACAGTCCCTAGCCCTCTAACATATTCCCCATATGGTGGACCACAATTTCCGCCCTCTAAGCTTCCGACCTCGTACGTATCATAGAGACTGATAGATAAAGGTATAGTGTTTTCCAGCGAAGCTTTTCTACATAGAACGATGCATGTCGTTGAATAAGGTAATAAGGCTAAGCTAACGATAAGGAAGATTTGAAATGAGATAAACAATAATCTTTCAAATCAACAGATATTAATGATAAGTAGTGTCGTCAGTGATATATTGTTATAAACTATAAACTAAATAGACAATTTGTAAGTTGTTCAAATAATCAAAATACGCATGGTACGTAATTTTAAATCGTGCGGTAACAATAAGTACGATTTTTATGATTTAATGGAACTACGACATCGGAAGCTTGGGCGTGTAATACTTTTCAGTGATGGTGGATTTGGTGAAAAGGAAGAACGCGAGGCTGGAAGTAGAAGAAGAAAATGAAAGAAAAATGCGGAGCAAAGGAGAGAGAAGGAGAGGCAATCGAGGGGATAAAGTTCGAAAAAGGAAAGAAAGTGTAATATTTATACGAGAACAGAGGTGCTCGCGATTGCGCGCGGGACATTCTGTCGTCTTTGTACTCTTTTACTCGTTTCCCAACGGCAGGCACAAGGATGAGTGAGTTTCACCTCTGAAGTTGGGTAACGGAAAGTTACCTATACTGAACTCTCTCTCCTTCTCTCTTTCTCTCTCTCTTTCTCTCTCTGACCCCCCCCCCCCCCCTCTGTTTCTCTCTCCGTCTTTCTTTTGAAAAGCGACGGAGTTTCAAAGTCTGTCGCTCCAGTTCTCGACAACCAACAAGATAGTTCTCGTTCTTAAACATCTCGATGACATGCTCTCATGCTCTCATGTTCTCTCTCTCTCTCTCTCTCTCTCTCTCTCTCTCTCTCTCTCTCTCTGTCCGTCGCTCTTTCACCGGAAAGTCTTCTCCGTTGCAACCAATTTTTTTGTTGCCTGTCGATTTTTCTCGGAATAGCGACATTATATTAGTCACGTTGATTCTTAGTGAAAAAAGCTCGATTTAACCAACGCATTGTTTGCACGAAGAAAACTAAAGGAAGGAAAACCACGGTAATGCAACGGAATGCAACGTTTCGTACCATTTCGCCGTTGATCGTTCTGTGGTGTAGCAGATAATGGCATCCTTTCGGTTGATGTAACAAAATTTCACGACGGAACAAACGCCACCGTAATGCAATCGCGGAGCAAATTTAACTCTATATGTTTATGTATATATTCCCCTATATATTTCTCTATATACACATATTTATATACGCATGTATATATCGTTCATTTTCCCTTTTCTGTGCATACATACATAAATGGATAGAAATATGTATACATACATTTATATGTACATATAGGTAGTAAGAACGTGTTATATATATGTAACAGATTCTTACTACTTCCCGTTGCTACGAGAGAAAAAACGAAAGGTTGGATTGCGAATGAGAAAAAGAGAGAGCGCCGATAAAAAATGCATCTGAGAAATGCGAGCACGAGGAGAAGAGAGAAGCTCGCGAACGCGTTTGTCCAAAGGTAGCGAATGGAAGAGAGGCTTCCATTTCTTCGGTTCTTTCATATGCGCTATATGTGTACTCGCAAAGATCCTAGCAGAACGTCAACCAGCTCCCTCTCGTTCGAGTGTAATGTTCTCAACAACAGGCGAAATATACTATATATATATATATATATATATATATATATATATATATACACACACACACACACACACACAAACACACACATATAAATATATATTCATAGTTGCGATATAAGAGAGTATATGTACCGCAGAGAGGTAGTACTGGCGTAGACTGTGTAGCTACGTGAATACACATTCCCATGGAATAAGGGTAGTCTCTCCAGCTATTGATTGTCCTGACGTGCCGGGAATCGCGAACGTGGATTTCACCTCGTCTCGCTACGAGAGGACGTGTGGCTCTGTGGAAAACAGTGGCGCGAGGGAGGGATGAGAAAAAGGAGGATGGGGGCAGGAGGGAAGGGGTGAGAAAGCACGGGGGCAAGTATAGCACGGTGTGTCCTGAATCCGTTATTGAGAAGAAAGAGAAAAATGAGGGAAACGGAACGGGGAGAAAGACGGAGGGTACGATGTACGCACGGTAGAAAGTTTATTGCACGGGCGGCTGAATCGGCTAATAAAATATTAGCGAAACAAACGAAACGTGTATTGGAAATTGTGATAGAGAGAAAGAATAATTTTCCAATTTTCGGAAGGAGGCGTTGCAATTCTATAGTTAGGTACATTGTATGAAAAATGTCCGCTGTTTCTTTTTGTTTTTATTTTTGGAAGTTAAGAGTCGTGTATAACGTTTGTGTAATTATTGTTTGTTCGTTATTTTGCTTTCAGAGCTTGCGGAATATGAGTACGACGAACACGACAGATGCGTGCGAGACCCGTGATCCCTGTCAGCACGGCGGAATTTGCATATCAACTGATAGCGGTCCTATATGCGAGTGTCGTACTGGCGATTACGAGGGGATCCACTGTGAAAAAGGTACGGGAGAGAAAAGTAAAAGGGCTTGATAATAATGTTTTATACATTTGTTTGCATACATACAGTTGTTTGCGCAGATGGACAAAATTATTTTATCGTTTAGAAATATTTAATGTCCAAATGAATCGTCCATTGAAAATCTACTACCTACTACAAGTAATATTTGTTACTCTTTCAAAAAATTATATTTTTTTTATTATGAAACGTGTTTCATTTTTAAAGAATTAATATTGAATTTTTATTTAGTCGAAACATGCTTGAGAAAAGCCATAATTAAAGAGGTTAACTCTGGTTAGAAGAGAACAAAATCTGACAATTTTTTATATTTTTTAACTTTTGCCCAGGTTTTTTCAAAAAACGAAAATGGGACCACGGTATATGGAATCTGTGATAAATCTATGCTCGAGTACTCGGGTGTGATCGCTTGGAGCAATTAAGAAAGACGAAAGTTTGAGATATTTTAATTTGTTGCATTTTTGGGGTTTACGCGATATTTTTCGAGATTTGCGTTAAACCGCCTCTTCTCCGTTCGATTTTAAAGCTGCTAGATTTGGAATTTGGAATAACTTAGTAAACGTATACATACATGGATCGGAAACAGCCAAGTATGCATGGCAAATCACGAAAATGATAACATCGGGACACTAAAAGCTGAAGGGCGTGTAATTCGCAATTTGAAATGTGTTAAATTTGTCCAATAAAAACATTTGGCCGAGTCAAATGAGAGAGCAGAATGGGATACTGCAATTGCTTTTTCATAAGAAATCCTACAGCCTATAAAGCTCCGTGATCGTTGTACTCGTCACGAATCGCGGATAGTAATTTATCTCACGTTAAATGAAGAAGTTCCGAAAACGTGTACTTACAGCTAGAAAGATAAATAGAAGAGCGATACGCGCCCAACGGAGGGAAGAATATTCCCCTTTCTGAATGTTCTCTCCACTTCGTTCGTTGCGGTAGCACTAGAGGGTAGATAATTCGATTGAGCCCTCTCTTCTCTCAGCGAGGAAGGCGCAAACTTTTCAATATCATTAGACAATCCTCCCTCATCTTGTGTTGAAACGGTTTGGTTATATATATATATATATATATATATATATATATATATATATGGATCACATACACTACCGGAACAGGAGAAGTCTGGAAGAATGAACGAACAGGAAGAGAGTACGGAAGAGAGATAGAGAGAGAGAGAGCGGAGAGGAAGCAGGATGAAGAACAAGAAAGAGAATGATGGGGAGTTGAAAAGACGAGGACAACGGTGAGCGAACCGTCTTGAACGTGAACGATGCCAAATTTGCCCTCGCCGTCGTCTATACTTCTTGTTCGTTGTCATCATCGTTCTCATTTGTGAGATGTGTTCCCCCGGTAAGGTAATTCGTTTTCATGACGCGGATCGCGGGACCAAGCGTGAAACGCGAGAACAAGTCAACTAGTTGATTTGAATTGAGTATGTTATATATGTATATATGTAAAGCTAGATAACTTTCATAATGTGGAAATTGAAGTTCGTACACAGCTGACTCACTCGACGATAATAAAAAAAAAGTATGGAAAATTAAAGGTTATGCGTCCAAGTTGAGTAGGTTACGTTCACGAATGTAGAAGAAAAATTATGATTTAATGTGAAAGTTGTGATTCCATTTGTAAAGACGAGACCGCACGCTTGGCAAACCTCAACAACCCGTCACAAATTCAAACGTGTCGATAGAGTGTTTTGCTTGGTTTGCCTAGGTTTGCAAGCGCTTGTAACCGATCCGCAAGTGCTACTTTTGTCAAAAACCAAATGGAATTTGACGTAAGCGCTTGCGACGCGGCTGCACGTTTCTGTGCACTAGCGCATTTGCAGAGACTTGGAGTTTGCGGCAAGTGCCAAGCGTACGGTTCCGGCATAAGAGCCCGGCATGATAGTCGAAAATAGTCAAGCCAGCAATTATTCGTAGTCAATATACGAGTAAGGATGTCGAAAGGGTAAAAAACTATCGATATATATATATATGCATTGACATTTAAAAAAAATATCAAGATCGATATCGATGTATCGAAAAAAAAAAAAATTGATATATCCATGTATCGGTGAGATTTTGTAATTAGGTAATCATAAATGGTATATAAATAAGATAGGTAAACAAATTTGAATTTTTATTAAGTCACGTAGAGGATAGATAATGTCCAAGTTTGAGGTTAGTTATTATTTTTTCACGATCGCGGAGTAATTTTTTTAACATAAACTAAAGTCAAATAGAGTCGGTGTTGCCATTGGAAGAAGATATCGTTTTTTGATGCCTTTTCTATACGTGATGTTTTATATCGATATATCGATATATCGATATATCCAAATAACAAATCAACTTTGTGTGCAGACAATTATTACAAGTAATATAATTATGTACAATAATTATTGCAAACCATTGATCAATAATGATGTTTTATATCTAAAGAGCATAAAAATTGATTATTTTGTATATTATCATTATTTTTTAACATAAGCGAAATATACTTTCCGTATTGGGAAACGAAAAGTATGATGCCTCTCTCTCTTTCTCTCCCTTCCTCTTAGAGAAGAATTTGTGTGTTTCGGAAATGAGGAATAAATAGTATCGAAATTTAGCTTACTTCTTCAAATAGAACTGTCAATTAACTGTGAACATCGCATTGCTCTCTAGCATCGGTAATAATAATGTTGGAAACTGGACGGACAAGAAAATTAGCGAATAAATGAGATACGAGGCCGATAGAAATTTCATTTCGTCTCTCCAAATTACCAACCGACCATTGCGATCTGCAATTCTGTACTTTTGCACGAATAACATTGCTGATATAGTGGATTAATTCAACGCGGATTACGAAATGTAATTGGAGCTGAGAGAGGTCACCACAGACCGCGTTATTTCATCGGTTTCTGGCCCCTTCTCTACACTCGTCCGTTACGAGAGAACCGAGACGATATCAGTTCGTGGCTCACGTGTTCTCCATTAATCGAGAGAACGAAGTGGATAAAGGAAAAGGACGAAGGAGCGAAATGAGCAAGTGGAAAAAGCTTCATTGCGCGCTTCAACGCGATACCCAAGCAGAACCAGGGAACCCTGCGATAATAAAATGAATATTAACAAAATAATACGAAAGCCTGCGACGGAAATAAAAAACAAAAAGAAAATGGGATCTTCAACGATTTCGAAAATCCATTTTATACGAGAAATAAATTCATAGGAGATATAAAATTCGGAAATCAGGATTCTAGTATTATGAGAGTAGGAGATTGATTGAAGAATGAGGCAAGACATACGAAGACAGTACGGAACACGAAGAAATTAGAAAAGGATCGTCGATGGTTAAAGAAAATCGTTTTTTCCAGACGATGAACTCCGTCTCTTTTTACTTTTGATTGCTCCACCTCTCGCCCGTTTCCGTCTTGTCGCTATATTTCATCACATTCATCCGCATGTAATATATGCAATTATTCAATTGCAAATTATTAATTATTTTTAATTAAAAATAAGAAAAGCTATTTCGATGTAATTAATCAGAAATAATTCAAAAATTTCATGGTCAGCAGTTCGAGTCAGTTGTCTCGTTATCTCCTTCCCTCGCTCTCGCGATCAGTCCGAGGGATCGTCGCTGCGCAAATATACATACCCGATGGGAGAGTTATATCGTTCTGCTCGTACTGAGCATGTCGAGATATACGGGAGAGCGAGAGTGGGCTTGATCAAACCGAGAATTCGATTAATTTAGCCGAGCTCGATCAATGAACCAACGTTTTGGTGTACTTTTCGTTTGATTATGCGCCGTTACGGAAATTTCAATCTCGACGCTGGCTCTACGTACGTTCGCCGGCATCGGATAAAGCGGACGTTCAACGTTCGCGCTATTCGCATTTGACACATTACAATTAGACTGGCCTTAAAAATATGTATTATCTCGACCGCTCTTTGGATGGTTTTACAAAAGTAGGTACGTACCTATACAATCGAACAGAAATTCATATAAATATTTTTGAAAAATGTTGAATTTTCGTGAAGTCGAATATTACATGACGCTCGATAAAGTTTTATGTTTAACACGAATGTAAATAGTTTTCCGTATTCGCATTATGAACTTCATTTTATCCGGTGAGCTGGTCATAAATTTCACACGAATTTCTGCGTTACGTGGGGCTTATGCACTTTTACATTTTTTTTTATTATACATACAGTTGGCACGTCTCTTTTATCCGGACAGATAATAACTCGCGCTCATTGAATCTCTCTTTAAAATTCATTTCGACGTCCCTCCTATTATCTCCGAACATGGGGGAGTTCTTCGTTATTCGAGCTACATGGCTCGTGAAACCTTTTATCTCTCGTACACTATACACACGATTATACCTACCAAGTACAGACATACATATATACACTATAATTTATTTTATTTCTTTCGTTTTATTTTCTCATTTTCATAGAGGCATGGAGCACGGTGCTGCCCACGGCCGGTGCTGGCGATTACTGGGCATGGGATTACAGTGAGTTTTAACACTTACTAATTACAAGCAACCCCCGCTCGAATATTTTCCAACCCTCTTAATTCCGTTAGATAATAATGTACTCTCAAACGAGGGGCGTTGATAAACCGTCTAGATATCTCGCCAACATTATCGCATTATTAAACACTGTAACACATAGTCTCCGATCATGCAATATCCTTACCTTAAACTAATCGTAAGACGGATATCGATACATGCGATGAAAAGAAAATCGGTTCCTATACTACTATACTATAATAATCATATTTATCCGTATGATTATTATCCACATATTGCCATCGAATGCAATTATGCCGATTGCATCGTGTTAGATGAATGCTATTCGATCGAAAATATCTTCATTTGCTTAAAATTGTATCATAAAAAATCGTATCGACCGCTCTTTCTCGATGTTCTGTAAGAGTAAACATAGTCAAACAAATTTGCCCTTCATTTTATGACCTACTCGATTTAGAGTCTCTTGTCAAACTATTCGTAATCAAAATGTATGTATATAATATATACCTACCTGTAACTTTGCTCTCTGCTTCGTTGTAGATCGTATGGTTGCGAGTATGGGACAAGTATAATATATAAGTGACCCAGGCGGATCGCAAGCATTTCGCCGCAAACGACCATGTCGTCGAGGCAATTCTGCGCAAATTGTACCCGAGATATTCTATAAAGATCGAGTTTCTACGATAACGAGAGAAACGGTATTGTCTCCGTTACGAGGGATGGTGATCGTTATTGAGAAATCGATGAGAGACAAGACGAGAAAACGTTATCTCTCTTTCTACGTACGTTCTATACTTATAGCTATAGATATCAAAGTGTCATTTCCGTCTGGAGTCGCGCAATAACTTATTTTTGCATCTCTCGTAATTATTATCTTTGCCTTCTTATACACATGTTATCTCTAATGATTCCGAGCAAAGACAATAACAGGAACGCATAAATATCGTTGTATGATTGCAGACGGAAATTACACGTTGAGATTTAAAAATCTTCACCATCTGTTGAACCTCGAATCTCCGTATATGTATAGAGATATAAAGATGAAAGAATATTTGTGCGTTTGCTTGTACTGTATATGTTTCTACGCCATTAATCCCATTGCGATAATAAATTCGTGACTTACATATATAGTGCCTGCGACCGTGAAAAATATTCCGAATTAGTAGAATTATTTTCTATAAAAGAAACGCATACGAGACAAGAAATAAACATTTATGTATATATGTTGCTATGGGCGTTGCTTTTCGTTTTGGCGATACAATTCAATTTTTAGTATGCCACCAAAACCAAAAGCGATTCGTAGATCTACATCTCAATTAAAATAGAAAAAGACATTACGGGCTTCGGAAACGGACGAGCAACGAGAAACCAGCATGGAAACGGTTAGGGCACGGAGGATTATGTAAAAACTTTTGTAAAATAACATCACTAACAGACCAATTGATTAAGAATTTTTTGAAAATTTTCACGCGACGACATAAATAGTTAAGTAATCGTGCTTTATTGACAGGAAAAAGCAACAGCGTGAATTATATAAATTTCACGATTCAAAACAAAATACCATGGGAAGCCAAAACGTGCGAGTGCAAGTATAACTGACACTTTAATTAATTAAGAACAAGTTGTTAATTATCCAACTGAATGCTTGAATTCGCTTGATTTGCTAAGCATACTGCTACACCTTTTAATATCAAAAAATGACTCGTTTATCATTCTTCTACGAAACATCAATTCACCACGACTTTGTTACGGTATCACGGTGTCAGTGAAAAATATGATATTCAATGTCATCGTAACTATAATTTTAAATAGAGGAAAATTAAAGGAGAGGATGTACTGTTGCCACGTATCAAAATGATACCAACCGATATGCCATTGGGAATTCAAACGTTTGTAGTTTCCGGTGCGACTCGCATTTACGGTACCGAGTAAATCAAAAGAAAAACTTGTGTAACTAGCGTTTTCGGTTTAGTATGCTTAATAGCGCCGCGATCACATAACCCGTACAGCTGTTTGCGAGGCAGCGACAATGTCATGAAAAAGTACGAGTAGTTTCATCGGTAATATAACTCTTTTGAATACTTTACTCCAACTATACACTTTTTTGGAAGGCTTGCTGAAAAATGCATAATTGTAGATTTAATCGCTCAAGACTTTTCACACAATATTTTCAAGCAGTAATACATATTTGCTTTCTCGGAAGGCATAATCCGTTATTTCAAAAAGCGCGTAATTGCGATTGTTCCCATGATCAGAGTACTATCAAGCTTAATTTTACAGAAATCGGCATTATTCCAGACAAATTAATTTATTAGTAATTTCATGGCTACTCATTCGATTTTATGAACCTCTACGCATGTTTCTTACATATTTGTTCATTAATTCTACAATTTTCGTCAAAAACTATTTGTCAATGATTGTGAATTTAATGTTTATAGGCGGACAAATTACCGAAACCCATAGAGGCACGTGTTAATTTAGGAAATATGTTTTTATTTATTTGTCACGAACAAGGTGTCCGCAAGTCTTGAAATTTTAAGCGATGAATTTGTAGATACTGATAACTACGGTCTGATTTTTTCATTAATATCTGTTTGTTAATTCGTTAACCGGTCAAACCTCCTTAACAAAGTATAGGGACAACCGCTACAAGTACCTATATGGATTAAATTTTGAAAATCCATATTTTACACATGGATAGACTATATGTTGCTTACTCACACATAGGAAAACCTATAATAACTTATTCGTATACATGCAAGTTGGTAAAATAAATATTGCATATCCAAAGACACTTGAATAATCATAATTAAAAAAACTATTTCATTGACATTCGCTGAAAAATAAATTATGACACAAAAACAACGTATTATATGAAATATTTAAACGTGTAAGAAAATAAATGCTGCTTGATAAAAAAAACTTTACCGAGTATAATAACCGTACCTTATTTTGGATATATCTCTTCTTAAAATTTGGTAAATTAATGACAATTTTTTACAAAAATTTTGAAGAAAATCGATCAGCACATACTTTTTTAAAAATGATGATTTGCTTTTGAAATTTGAAAATCTCGTAGTAATATCATTTATAAATTTTGTCGACTTTATTTATGAAAAGTACGTTTAAAAAGGAAAAACTGGATTTAAAAAAAGTGCAATTTGGCCGGTTAGTTACGAAGTTGTGAGCATTCTAGAAAAGTATTTGTCAAAAAACGTAATGAAAAAAAAACATTATACTTACTTCTTGAATGATTAGATAAAAAACATTGAAGAGGCTTATTTTGATTCTCCAGTGAGTTTACTCACTTCTCGTATTTTCATCTCGCGTGAGTTTAGTCACCCTATTAAAGATCTCTCAAGTGAAAATGTGCACTTCCGGTATACGAATCTCACATTTCGACCAAAGCTGACGTCATTTTGTCAGGGCGGGAGAATATAAGACAGCGAAAATTTCACTTTTACTCATTTTATTCCTAAATTTCATTTCCGTTATACACGTACATATTTTATTGCGAACGTAAGGTTGTTTGCACATTGGAATATAACCTCCAATACGTGCTCCAAACGTACTCACCATATTATATCAGCATCTATGAACACGTCAATCCTTCACAAATGTCAAACAAATTCCCGAATACTCGTTACATTTGTACATCCCAATTTATTTTGTTTCTATCGTAAATGTAAGAAGCTACTGAAGCACATAAACGTATTTACTTATAAAATCAACGGAATTCCTTTTTCGTTCTATTAAATGGTTTTAAGCTATTGCGTAGTGTTTTCTGATCATTCGATTTTCCGATTTCGCGTAAACATTACCATTATTAAATTAATCATTGTACAGCTTAACGCGTATCAATGACTTTTATTCTTTAATTAACAAAAATGGAGCGATCTTCGTTTTTCGATGGAACTTCCACACACATGTAGGCGAATCATGCTCACGAGCATGCGCACAATGGTTCTCGACACAGAATTTCGTGTCGACTAAACTCACACGGATAATCTCGTCTTTTCACCTAGTGATATATTCACCGTAATAGGGTGAGCTACTCGGTTTCGTCATTTTCACTCGATTGGAGAATCGTAATAAGCCCCCAGTGCTAGAAAAAAGACAAATTTCTAAATGTCGGATATGTAAAAGCTAAATGGTGCCTGATTTAATGTAGAACGCACTATATAAAGAAAGAGAGTGGTAGAATACTTTTCGTTTTTGACTCTATACTACTATACGAAAAACATGTAAGTTTTGCACTCATTTCTAGTTTTCTGGTATGTAAACAGCGGTAAAAGTAGAAAAACAGAAGGTGTCCGTAGTCTCTACATATCCTTCTTGTATCCTACAGTTTTTGTATCAACTTTGGAGGTTAAAAGTTTCGAGTTTTTCCAACAACGGGACTAGCTCAAACTGGAGTAAAACTGGAGTAAAACTGGAGTAAAACTGGAATTATACCGAAGTAGTTTGCCAACAATTGCCAAATTTATGGCGCACCGAATGAGCGAATCGGAACTCAGATCTTGTCGAAATAAAACCCATTAAAAAGAACAGGCGCGGACGATTTACCTAAGCTTTATTTGAATCGGGCGAAAAGCACTTCGATAGAAAATTTATTAACAAATATTTCAGTTAAAAACATCAAATAACCCCTGATTATTGCTGACTTTATTTTCACTGCTAAAATTGAATCTCGTTGCAACAAGAATAAGCCGATTAAATTTGCGCATACGAGTATTGACGAGTCGCTGAGTTTGTCGTGCCCCGTAATGCCCTAGTATTGATCATATCGAACTTACCGTTGGAATTTAATTGTGACGCTTATGTCGAATCCAGAGACGAATGATGATAACCAGTGTTATGCGACTGTTGGTCGGATCAATAACGTCAGAATCTGGGACAGTTAATAGCGAAAGCTAGGAATTCTAGAAACTCGCATCATACTTGTGCAAACATGTTAGACATCCTGAGATGTTCCAGTTGAGTTATCCTTCACACACATACACACACGCACACACACACGCACACACACACACACACACACACACACACACACACACACACACACGCACACACACACACACGCACACACATATATAATGTACGTCACGATGGCTGTTAATACGTAATCCAATGTGACGATATCTAGCCCATCCGCAGACATTTATATAAATGTACGAAATATGAGAGAAGAATTGGTCGCGCGAACCGAAGTGGTGGATACCAAAATAGGAATGATCGACGCGTATTCCGTTGGACGTATCGATCGGTTATTCGTTTACCTGAAGTGGCAGTTTTTTTTAAACCATGAAATAATCCATAACTGTCATTTAATGAACTGTCTCGTATCATGAAATCTAAATTACCTAACGCCATTTTAATATAAACGTCGTGGTAATATGAATTTGTATATGACTCGAAATAATTGCGTCTACATTATTCCGTGATGCACCGCGACTCGCGAAATTTCATCATGTATTCTCAAAATAGTAGGTACAAAAACGACCGCAATAATATTTATCATTGAGCAATAAAGTAGAATGCGAGCTTTCATGAGGCGTGAAGAGATAAAGCTTTGCGGTTGTTGCGAGCAAAAAGCTCACCCGCCAATCTTCTGACAATTTTTCTCTCCGTATAATTCACATACACACACACACATATATATATATATATATATATATATATATATATATATAAGTATATATACGTATTATATGTAGTTTATGGCGATGTCGAAGTCTGGTGAGCGTTGTGATGTACATCGGTCGCTCTATTGCAAGACACGTCTCGCGCAAGCCTCTCGTTCACTGTATAAGCGAAATTGCTCTGGCTGCTCGAAATCTTGCGTTTTTTCCCTCTTTCGTACCATGCTATAGACTGTCATACTGTCACCGCATGGGTGTCTCAGCCCTGCCTTAACGTTCTATTCGCCAGCGCTGCTACGTATAGACCGGAATAAATTTTGCTTTTTTTTGTTCCGCATCTCACGGCTTCTTTGCGGAGACACCGCACAGATCTAAAGGGGATGGGAGAATGAGAGAGGGAGAGAGTAAGGAAAGGAGAGAGCTTGTCGTAATTTCCGCAGGCGAACTATCTCTTCCTCTCTCTCTTTCTCTCTTTTCATTTTTCGTTCGGTAATAGCTCGTCTTTATTTTTATTCGAGAACCTTCGGAATTCTTACACTGCGAGAGATTAAGAAATAGGATAAAAATCAAAGGAAGACGGGGAAACAGTGAAAAGTACCGATCGTGCAGCGACCAACAAGACAAGGCCGCGACAAAACCCAGAGAAGTTCCTGACGTATTTCTGACCTCTGCTTTAGCCTTCCTCGTGAATTCCGCTTGAGAAAAAGCTCATACTTGGAGAGGAGTCACGCAAAGCTACATATATATATATATATATATATATATATATATATATATATATATACGTACACTTTCGTCCACGTTTACTTTTGTGTCGCGCGAGAGTTTTCCCGTTCGCAATATTCCGTGCAAGAGTTATCGGGGAAACCGGGGACCGCATAATTCTGGAAGTACACGCGAGCCTGTATGAACTTACGTATATTTTACTATAATACTGTACGTCCTTGCTATAGTGCTAGTGGAAAAATATATATAGGACGTTCTACGCCAATGTTAGACATTATCTCGTTAGTATTCCGAGAGAAGTAGAAGGTTTTTTTTAAATGTAAAAATAATCATCGATTCTCCTATTAATGTTCTTTTAATTCCTTTCCCGTTCTGATGAAAAATAAAGAACGTTTCTTTGTATTATTCTTGTGTATATGTGTGGGTATGAAAATAACCTCGTGTAGCGCTAAATAATGCAAGATATTTGTGAAATTCTGTTAATAAACATGTATGAATGATGTTAATATTAGTACAGCCCACAATTTTATAATACAAAAAAAAATAATTTTTTTTCGTCGATTGCATGAATTTGTCATAAAACTCCCCATAGAATGGTACTATAGTTGCTAATAGGCTGTACACGCGTCGAGTCTTATGTACATCAACCGGACGTGTTGACTTCTGGTAGGATCGAGCTCGTATATGTGTGCAGTCAGAAAAGTGGTAAGCCACAGTAGTAAAACCCGGCAATGGGTCAGCCGACTAGCCGACTCGCATAGCATCGTTCTCCTTTCTATTTTCCCTCTGCCGCTCGGTATAAGGCTTATACCAACTATAGCGCCGATACATAAACGCAGGCTCTACCCTCGTCTCGCTATTTTCGCACGAACCAGAAGCAAAGATTTTTCCGAGGAGAGAATAACAGGAGAGGATTATACATGTGCTTCGGCACGCGATTTACGACTCGACGTAACTTTAGCAACCGTATCGGAATATTACGATCAGAAACGAATGTAGTTAATGTAAAATATTTTTATTTTCCGCCGTAAGAATTGGTAATTCTTGAGCCATGTTGAGATTGACGAGATAGTCCACTCGATAATATTCGTTAATTAAGTCGTATCGTTACAGCGCTTTCGTTAGATTTTACTGAAAATTTGCTGAAAATTTGCGAAACGTTCTTTGATATCATATGTACACGTCTATCAAATTTCAGAGGTCTTGATCGACTCAAAAATCAGGATGTTAATTCTGAAAAATCTTTAATCTTTTGCAATGTTCCATAAGAGCCTGTGTTAAGTACCGCAACATTATACAACGAGTATCTCGATTATTTGATCGACGAGGGTTGTTGAAATTTTGCACACATTTTTATATGACATGAAAGAAACTTCAACTAGTTTTTATAATAACTCTTATAGAAAAAATTCATGATTTTGTTTATTATATAATAAATAAACTTCACGTAGGATCAATTTGAATTTTGAGTATGTTGTTCTTTAGTTGATTTGCAGAAACTTTTCTTAATGAACTTAAACATTCGATCCACTTGGAACGTGAAAAAAATGGGTACAAAATGTTAATCCCCCCCACCGATACGATTACCTCAATGCATTCGATCAGTATCAAAAAAGGATTAATTTTTTTAAACATTTTACTATTAGTTGACGATCGACGAGAAGGACAATCGGCAACCGTTAGAGTACGTACGACAACGTACAATCTTTCGTAAAATAACAGCACCAACAGACGAATTGATTAACAAAGTTTTTGAAAATATTGCACATACTTGTAAAAATCATAAGTGGTTAAAGCAACGTGCTATATCAGCGGCAAAATACATCAATGCCAATTATATAAATGTCACGATTCAAAGCACAGTACGAGGAGAAATTAAAACGTACAAGTCGATTGCTACTTTAATGAATTAAGAAGTTACTCATTTTTCGCCTTATGAATTCACATGATTTACCAGGCACACCGCCACAAGTTTTAACATTGAAAATTGGCGTGCCTATCGTTCTTCTACGAAACATCATTCCACCATGACTTTACAATTAGAATTTCAGTGAAAAATATAATAAACTATGCCATCGAAACTACAATTATAAGTGGAAAATTGATAAGAAAAGTTGTACTATTGCCACGTATCTCAATGATACCAACAGAGATGCCATTCGAATTCAAACGTTTGCAGTTTCCAATGCGACTCGTATTTGCAACGCACATCGACAAAGCACAGGGACAATCATGTTTTACATACGGACCTGCTCTGTGGCCTGCTCGCGCATGGAAAATTCTTCAGATTTATTCATGTACGAACCAAACGGAAAAACTAAAAATATTCTGAATCCAATAGCAATTCAATAAACATAATTTAAAAAAAGGATTTCTTTGTTCCGTATTCAAAACTCAAATCAATTATGATCCCAAAACGGCATTACAACGCAATGATAAAAATGTTCGACCCGCGTTTACGCTTCATTTCACAGTCTAATGAAGTAAAGGGGGTAAACTACTCTAGAGGCCAAAAAATATAGCGAAGTTTGAGATTTTTTTCAAAGAACCTAAACAACATATAGACTTTCGGTAAAAAGATCCTTATTATACAAGTATTGAGCACTGTTTATAAATTTTATCAGAGCGGTACTAAAGAAAATGGCGAGTTCCCAGCATTTTCTCAGCTGTGTCTTTTGTTTCTCATTGCTACCTGGCCGAGCATATTACGACTGTAATTTCAAAGCTACAATAATGAACCACAAAGAAGAATTCGATAAAGTATGATAACAGTGTCGACGCTACTTTTTTTTTAATTAAAACATTACAAAAGTGGCGGGTCGTTGAATAAAAATTTCACCAAAAGGCAAGAAAAAAATCGCGAAAGTCGTTAATAACATCTGAATTATGCAATATAAAAAAGAAATCGTACGCGGCGGCGAAGCTGTTATCATACTATATAGAATTCTCGTTGGTTCATTATTGTAGCTTTGAAATTGCAGCATTTATGAGTTCGGCCAGGTAGCAATGAAAAAGAAAGGATGCAGCTGGGAATATACCGCCATTGTGTATGGTACTGCTCTGATAAAATTTATAAACAGTACTCAATATTTGTATAATAAGAACATTTTGACCGAATTTCGATATATTGTTTAATTTTTCAGCCTCCAGAGTGGTTTACCCTCAAATAGAAGTAAAATAAAAATTCCGCGCAGTTACAAATTCACTCATTATTGTCTTGCTCCTTCCAACTTATACAGAATCATCTTTGTTGCCAAGTTTCACGTAATAGAAACTTCGGCCATGCCAAGAAAAACCAAGCGTCGATGTCTTATACGAGTATATGTTGTTCGAAAGGCAATTTTCTTGATGGAAAACCATTGGCCGCTTTCGTACATTCGTCCGGGGGTTTGGTTTCAACAATGCTGTTTGTTTCGTTCAAATATAATTAATTCTCTATTCACAAAAGCTCTTTGAAAAAGAGGAAACGCGATACAATAGAGTATACAAAAATGTGCCAAAGGTAACAAACCCGTGATGACTTTCGAAATAATAATAGTTCGCTAATCTCTATTTTGGCAAAAGCTTCGAATAACTTTTTGCACTTCGTATTAGTGTGTCGATCCCTGGAGAATAGCCAGCCTGACTCCTAATCCCATTCTCATTGAAACGTTACCGTCACTAGCGGTTCTCTCTTGTCCAGTGATCTTTCAAATTCAATACCATCGCTGTAGTTTCGTCATGTATACCGTATACTATAGGTAATATCAGTGACGTATCTATAAACGTATAAATATATAACATGTTCAAAAGCACGCCACGTTCAATTTTCTTGCGCTCTGTCTTCTTCGATCAACGAGTCTCTAGAGACGAATGTTACTCTCCTCGAGGCTACAAGAAACGCCACGATAAAAGGCATCGAGCAAGAGACAAAGATCAAATAAATAAGTTTAAAATACAAGGAGAAATACTGTATGTCCAAATATACATACCTATGTATATACGAATATCGACATTTCCAATATTACGATGTAAATAATGATGTAATGCGAACGAGTAAAATAATCGCGGAAAATGAAATCTCGCTGTTAATTCAAGTCCTCAAATTCGTGTGTGTGTGTGTGTGTGTGTGTGTGTTATTATTTGAGGGTTGGGACGGATGTGTGTAAAAAATCCATCATACGTATAGTAACATTGTCAATAGCAAAAAAACGCGACTTCGTTGAATTTTTCAACCTCCCTCTCTCCCTTTCTTTTCCGCTCTTCTGTTTTTTTTCTCACGCACACGAGCAAGCCGAAAGTCGGTTGCTTCCACGACTTACGACATTAAGTCGAGCTTTCACCGAGAGATCGCAGTTACTCTCGTGTCCCCTCAAAGGCTCCTAGAATACATAGCACAGTGGCATATATCATGTGCACAGAGGAAAAGAAGAATAATACAAAAAGGAAGAGAAAACGGAGAAAAAGAAACATCTATTCGAGGATTTTTTGGAATAAGTACATGTGACCGTATCTCTGGCAGCCCGTGAATACGGCTTTGTCGACTATATGCGAATCCCGATACACGAGAGGATGGACAAAAATGAGTAAAAAGAGAGCTAGTGACTGGGAACAAAATGATGAGTGACGTAAGCCGAGAAACGTTGCAGATAAAACAAAAAAGGACAGAGAAAAAAGGGATGCAACAAAAGAGCGAGGATTTTACTCGAACATAAGTTTCTTTTAGACGCGAACATAGTTACGAACTATATCGAATTTATAACAACCTAAAATGACGCGATCTCTACGCAAAATCAATAGGAAAAAAGTATTTACTGACGCTGATTTAGGGGTGCGGAAGTTTTTCGTAAAAAGCGAGAGAAACGCGAGGAATGAAAGTTTGCAAGAAAAAACATTGATTGTTGCATTGCTTCGGGATTGTAGGGAGTGGTAGAGATGGTGAGCGCTTGATCGCGAAAGGTATAAAGGGTGGAAGAGGAATTGAAGGGGCGTGAGGGGGAGAGAGGGGGGCACAGCGAACCGTATGCTATCGTTCGGACAAAGCTTGTGCGTTGCAATCTACCGGATATCGCGCAATTATCGTGTCGCAACAGTAACGCCGCTACGAACTAACGTTTTATGGTAATTACCGGTTCTACGCTCTGGAAAAAAGGGGAGGATGAGAGAGCAAGAGAGGAATAGGGGAACGAGGGAAAGCATCGAGGTGGACAACGCAAAACATACAACTGTGCTAGCACTTGGTAGTGTTTCCGCGTACATACCAACAGGAGATTCTCTCTTGCTGTACAATCCTCTACTTTGAAGGGTGAGAGAGAGAGAGAGAGAGAGAGAGAGAGAGACGAAAAGGGTGGAAAACGCTCGATGATCGTGTACTCTGTCTCGTCGAGAGCTGCAAGCCCCTCCCCAATTCCCCGACTCCTACTACATCACCCTCTCACTCGTGAATAATCTCCTCGTGTGTTACCCTTTCATGATCTCGCGTTCGATAGCGAGAAATCCGAGATCCTTCGAGTTCGTTTTTATTCCCTTCACAGTTGCAATTTTAGTGCTCACAAACTTTTAGGTAAACCATTTTTGCTATTTGGGGCTCCAAGTTTCACTAGCCAAAATAAGAAATGGTCACAGTGGCTTTGCTGTAAGGATAGGTCCACGATGCAGTCGCGATGGCACGGTTAATGCTCTGATTGAAAAGGTTCTGAGCTAGCAAACAAATGAAACCCATTTTTTTCGTCCAAGCTGCAATTATGTTTAGACTTGTAGTATTTTGCTCTCGAGCTTCCGAATAATTTGTAAGACAATCGTGAAATGGAGAAGGAAAATATGACGAACACATTTCAATCGACGCGAGAGAGCAGAAATGACTCCCGCTGTTGAGCAGCGACTTCACCAATGTCACGAGCCCATGGGGACTAAAACGAGAGGCAAACCCTCATTCTCCCCTTCGTCCCTGCTGGCTGCGGACACTGTCGCGATTTGGCACCCGTCCAAAGCCATTAAGCCACGCCACCCATTGCACGCTATTTCAAACCTTGCGCCCAACCACCCTCCCACGCCCACCCGTTTTCTCGTCGTCTTTTTGTCAATGGCAGGGAGGATCGAGCGTTATACCTGTGCACGGGTAGAGCTCACTTTTGTTTGAAACTCTCCGATAACAATAAAAGACCGAAGATGAGGAATAGATGGGGGCGACAGCGAGAGGGTGAAACACCGAAAGAGAGAGAGAGAGAGAGAGAGAGAGAGAGAGAGAGAGAGAGAGAGAGAGAGAGAGAGAGGGAGAGAGAGAGAGAAAGAGGTTCGAGACGAAAAGGTGGAAAAAAAGAACGAGTGGATGAAAATACTGCAATACCTCGTCCACGGTATCGAACGTCCGCAATATGAGACTATTGTGATATCGGTTCTTTACCACAAGTATCGTTTCTATATCCATAGTAATACACATATTATGTATATCAAAAAAAGGTAATTGCGAAATGTAAAAGACAACAATTGTAAATTACAGAATGAATAAACGTCATGTATATCTCCGAGAAATGTTAGTATTTATTTTAACGAAAAAAGTATACGTATCTCTTACAATTAGGGATTTTTTAAAATGGCGCTAAATGAAAAATTCGATTTTCTTGCGGCGAAGGGTTGCTTTTGAGGGGATGACGTGCTTTTGAAATGTTCTTCATCAGGCGCAATTCTCGAGCTTTACTTCATTTCGTATAAACGTCCTTTTGGGGATCGGGACGAAATACTGAAAATGCATGTTATATCAAGGGTGACTTAAACAAACATCCTTAAGAACTTAATTGCGTGAAAGAACATTTTAACCTTCGGCAAATAAACAATTGTTTAGAATTCCCATTGTTTCGTATCGGAGTATTGCCACCCAAGTCGTTGCTTGAGAGTTTCCCGGTATTTCTTACTCGCTTTTGGCTCGCGTCGTCGACGAGAAACAATTGAATGAGCGAATTTCTCATTGGCGTCCTCGTTCGTCGTCGTATACATTGCCTATATAGTATATTCGTCATCGTACACATTGTGTCTATATGTATATAAACGTGTATAAGCTTCACCGTAGCTCTCTCACTATATACATGCCTGTATCTGTGGGTGCGGTGCGTTTCCATGTATTCATGCGTATCCGCTCTAGAACCTCTGAACCTCATTATAATGCGAAAAAAATGTAATTTATTTTCATTTACTTTCCAGACAAAGCACCCTCGGAGGCGTCGTTCAAAGGAACCGAGTATCTGAGAATTGACCTCAGTAAGGGTGAACCGGTAGTGAGCACTCAGGAGTCTGTGAGTCTTCAGTTCAAAACGAGACAGCACAATGGACTTTTATTTTATTCCGGTAGGTCGATGTGAACAAATAAAAATATTTCTGCAATAATAATATATAGGTTAAGTCAGGTATGATGCCCCCCCCCATCCCCCCCCCCCCCCAAACCTAAATTTTTGCCAATACAATTCGAGCTATACTCGAGATCCAGCAGTTTTTTTTTATCGTGTCACTCATTGAACTTATTCGTAATCAATAATTAAAAGCTTAATACAATCTAACTTGAAATAATATAATAACTAAAAATAAAATATTAGTGAAATATAACAATCGTTAAAGTCTAAATAAGATTGGGGATTATGGCCTAGAGACGTATCGGCTGTTGAACTTATCAGTAATCAATTATTAGAAACTTAAGACAATATAAATTCAAAGAATAACTGAAAATCGAAGTTTTAGTAAAATTTAACTTCGATATCTATATATGGTTGGGTATAATAGCCTAGGGACATATGGGTCGTATACGCCGTTAGCCATATTGCCCATCAGAGCAAACAATACAAACAATAAATTACATATTATTTTGCACTCCTGAGCAGTATTCGTGAGCTCATAGCTTACAATCTGATCGGCCATATCAGCCGCGGGAACGTTTTTGACAAATAAAATCTAAACTAAAACCCAGTGCATAATTTGTATTAAAAAATTGTCACCACACTATAGGTGAAGGGTTTGCCTACGAAACTATGCAGGAATAATATAAAAAAACATTACAATTCGAATAACTGCAATGGTTGAAACTTTCCAAAAAATTACATGTAAGTGACCTATTTTCATTCACCGCCTGTAAAAGACACGTGCGATCTCACCACGCTGCACAAATCCACTGAGGAGATAAGGGGTAGAATTGTACAAATGGGACATATATGTTTTGCACTAATGTTGGTTAATTTTAGATTTTAATTGTTTAATGACTTTTAACTTTTATTTCCTCTCAGAAACTAGTGGGCCATATTGGCACTTAGGACGTAAGAGTTGTAGAAGTATGAAGTCGAAATTTGCCTATAGATGATACCAGCCATCAGTTTAGGGACCATAAGACCGCTTCTACGGTGCCATCATCTCCCTCTAATACCTGACGAAGATTTTCAACACACAACAACCCAAGTTCCATACACCGGTGTATTTTTTTATAACCTTAAGTATGTCGAGTTTTGTCTCTACGAACTACAATTTGCAGACAGCATTTGTTTCTTGTTATCATTTGCAGTAAAATACTACAAAATTGCATCGAATGATTATCGAAGCTCAGAGTGAATATGCTTTTGGTAAAACACAGTGTTTCTAGTGATTCAAAAAATTAAAAAATCGCGATTTTCACGTGAGAAACGGCGAGCGTGGCAAACCAACGAAATTGTTCGCAGACAACAAATGGCAAGCCAAACTCAACAAGAACTGGCGGATCAATTGAATATGACGCAAAAAGACGTGTCCATTCGTTTGGAACATTTTGTATCGTTTTTAAATAACAGTCGCGTAATTATAACAAAAAAAAATTCCGATTCCATACTTCCACACCTCGTAAAACCGAGACTTGTTCTATATAGGTATTATCTTTTTCCTAATATGACAAAATATATAAAATAACGAAAAACTTCGCGCTCTTCATCATCACTTTTGTTTAAACGTAATTTACATAGCCCACTCATTATTTGTTTCATACAAATGTACAAATGTATATCACACCTTAAAGGCACGGCCCTGAAATATATATATAAAAAAAAATAAATAGATTTTTGCGTTCGATTAAGTCTACGCCGTGACTGCACGTCGATAAACGAGCTAGCAGCGGCTCTTTATTCTCTCGGCACCCTATCACGCCCCTCGCAAACCACCGCCAACGTCGGCCAGCCATGCAGAGGCGTACGCTAATATAACGCTTAAAGCTCGTGAGATTTACGATAGCCCTCGTCGTCGATGGGGTTCGTTGTCGTCGTCGTCGTCGTTACCAGGCGCTCCGAGGTCGGCAAGTCTTCGTCGTCCGTGTGTCTCGTTTGTAGAAGATGCGCGCACACACACACACACACACACTGATATGTTCTCATCCCCGACAACCAAATCGATAATTGCCCCCGGGGGTTCGTGAATTCCCAAAGGAACGTGATCGAGGGGGTAGGTGCCCCGAGTCGGATCGCCATACTCTTCGCTACGAATATATTCAAGCCTTCCACCTTTCATAATTAAAAGCCGTCGTAATCAGAATTCGTTAATACTCGCGGTATCGTAGACGAGAACGTCGCCCGGATGAATTATCATTCTATTCTTCCTAATATATCATTTTTTTTTTCGCTTTACAGAAAAATAAGGGTCTAAAATTATTAAGCGATCAACTATCTTAAATCATTTCCTAAAAATAATTACAGAACGTATCATTCGGCTGTCTTGGTATTTTTAAACCTCATATAGGTAATACATAGCTTTGTTCGATATTAACCACGTAAAACAACGACCCCTTTTTCCCGTTATGTAATTAATACGACTCATATAATTGGATTCATACATCGTACGTTTGGATTAAAATCCCTGATTAAAATTAACTCGCGAATAATAATGATGATAAAAAATAATCTTGAGTACGATGTTTCTCTGATTTTATAATTAATCTGAAATATCGGGGTATATCGTTGGATTAGTGAGATTGCCATAATGTGATAATAATTTGGAACTATCGATTTCTAAATAAACGTACGATAATTAGTCGCCACATAAATCGGCCGTGTTGTTTCGACTAGGAAAATCCATCAGAGCGCTCGGTACGTGCGCAAGGAGAAGAGCCAACCACACGAACTGTTGAGTGAAAAGGACGAAACATAGTGCAGGGAGTAAGAACGGGAGGTAGATAAAATGTTGTAGAACGTTGTCCCATGCTGCATAATCCAAATAGGTAGTTTATCCGTGGTTATACTATATCCGTGGATAAATGAGCGACTGGGGTCTTCGCTGCCGACGTTACTGCAGCATGTAGGTAGGTACGGGCTAGACCTACAAACAGCAATGCGCGCAGCCGGCGGAGCGAGACCGAGAGTGAGGAGTCTCTTTCTACCTGTCTCTCCGTTGACCCTATCCCCTAACTCTCATCTCCTAGTTGCGCCTACAGATATATAATGTACTGAGAAATACGAAAAATGGCACGGTCGTTGGCCACTTAAGAAACCAACAATTCTATTAATTTGCCACTATAAAGTAGGTATGAAAAGTGCAATCTTTGGCACGATTATATATGTATTGCTATCCAACGAATCTCGCTTAAAGCCCCGCCAATGACTGTGCCCCGCCAAGTACCGGCTCAACGAAATACACGAGCTACAATGTATAAAGATAGAATAGCCTCGTAGTCTCGTGTGTACCATTCATACGGCAATGCGGTTCGGTCGACGATGCAGCTCCCTCAACGAGAAGAGAATTGCAGGCGCTTCTACCCACCCCAGTTTTAGTACCTTCCTTCCTTCCTTCCTTCCTTCCTATCCTTTGCTCCATCCGTTCTTCCGGCCTCTTGTTCTCCGTCGTATTGCCAAACGATTCCAAAGCGTACAGAAATAAGATCGTTGACATAATCACGAAAATGCAACGAATATTTGCACTTCCAAGAATCATGAATTATTTTAAATTCAATAATATTTTACTGTATTTTATCGTGGTCACCCCAAAAAAAATCTTTCATTTTCTCGTACCCACTCCTCGACAATTTTGTACCGTGCATTTGAATCGAAGTGATGTTTAAATTCATTCAATATTTTTTCGTGAACGTAATTAATACCTGCTAAATTATCGAATAATCCAGCGTAATCCGATCATCATCCGTCAATTTCTATAATACTAGCGACCTACCCGCGCTTGTACGGGTGTTATTTACAAAAAAAATAACTGAAAAATGTCAAGTTATTACCTTCAATATAGAATTTCTTTATAAATAATGTTTGCAGCTGACTTTTCGTTACACAATACGAGCAAATTTTTATGGAAGTGACGCGCGAAAGGTTTACATATAGCGAAAGCACTCAACACTTATTGTTAGATCTAAGACCGCTCGGTTCGTAAATTATTTTTCGGCTGCTTTAAGCTATGATTTCTTCTAAAGTATTTATCAGAATGATACAATGTAAAGGACAATTATAATCTACATGAAATGCCCAAGAATACTATCACATTTATTTGGATAAGGATTCATACTGAATAGGAGTAAATAGTGCCGCAGAGTAACGCTATTTTGAATTAAAGTTTTAATGACAGAAATGGTTACGGCGTGTCAACCGTAACACACATGTCATCGTGAAGTTTTCTTTAGGACTTTAGAAGCACTACAATTCTCTAGTACCTACGTGGTTTTGAAGTATCTCTCAAAGTTTAGCCTACGTAAGCCATGTAAATTTACATTTCGGTGACTTGCTTGCAAAATATTATTTTTTTTTTACTTACAAAAAACGTAATTAGCTTTTATTATGGGTATATATAAACTTTCCATGAAAAATTGTCTAAATAATGCTGAAAACCGGATGAAAAACCCGTGGCTTGGTTGAGGAGAAGTTAGCGGATAAACAGACACGCGCGGAAAACGACTTTGTTTTATACTATGTAAAGATATAAAGTTGTCCAATAGTTGTTCCAACTATACAGCAAACAATAAATTTCTTCGCTCCATTTAACTTGATTCCTCTCTATCCACGCTCGGTGCTATTGATCGTTATAAGAAAACAAATCGCGCGCAAATAAAGCCATGCCCGTATGCAAGGTCTCAACGCGTTCCACATTTTTGTATGCCGGAACCATTTTGAAGAATACATATTACGCGTTTGCGCTCCAAACAAAGTATGCAACACGCGCAATTTTAGTTCGAAAAGAAATGAGAGAAACGAGCGTGTGTTTTGCCCAAAATTACGTGGTTCGAAACCGAGTTCCCATAAGCTCTTGCGCTCCCCGGACAAAACAAAACAACCTCTAACTATAGACACATTGAAACATATTGATTCATCTAATGACAATACTTGGAAATTCGCGTTTCGAGCTTCGATCAAGACAATCCCGTTGAGAATAATCGAAGTTCCGAACGACTCATCGCTCTAATCTTCTGTTTCAGGCGAGGGCGGTGATTATCTCACAATATCGCTGAAGGACGGAGGTGCGGCTGTTGGCATGACCCTCGCAAAGGGAAGACTTGATCTTCACATTAAACCTGCGAGAGTGCGTTTCGACGATAATCAGTGGCACAAGATAATCGTACATCGGAAAGTACAAGTGGTGAGTGAGCGTGCAATGAAATTGCACTTCAATTATTGCGAATTATAAAAATAAAAAACATTTGTTTACCGAACGTCCCTATGAATTTCGGACCAAGTTCTTTTTTCTTTTCCAATTTTTATTTTTTTATCCGCGTTTTCATTTGATATACCATACCTGCCGATGTGTAGTTCTATCATAAATCAGTAAACAACCCGAAAGTCCATCTTCGTTTTACTTCATAACGCAAAAAGTTGGAGCTATTTTCGTTATTTGCATTTCGAAAAACTGAAGCTCGTAATGTTTGGGTGCCCAGAAAAAATAATATTTTCACAGAGAAAATATTATTCGCTAGTCGGCGATGAAATGTTCTATTTATATTATATTAATATATATAGATCGTTATAATATAGAAGCAGTGTTATACGCGATAGTTAACGCGATGGAACGCAACGTCCGATGCAACGAACATGTCGTTGGGAAGGCCTCGGCCGAGCTCCGTTGCCTCCAGTGATTATTTACGTGTCGACGTCACAACTTCCCATTGGTCGAGGGGTTGGAGGGAACCCTACGCTAGTCCCGATGTATCCTAAAGCACGGTTTTCATCCCTCTCGCTCTGCCCGAAACAGCGTTCATGGAGCATCGCCGCGGCTTTTGCACTCTCGTCAATCATCGATCGAGCGTAGTCGAGTCGAGAATAAGTCGAGCGTGAGAAACGCATTGCCGCTCTCATATATCGCGGCAATTCGTTCGATCTAACGCAGTAACGATTTATTAACGCAATCGAATTGATGGGAGTGATGCGAGTGGCATACGTTCGTTATCCGAATCCTTTTAGCTTTTAATCCGATCGAGAGGCGTAATTTTTTATTAAGCTCCGATTTCTAACAACTCTATCTACCGTGTTATAAGTTATTTATTGATTGTTATTATTTATTTTTATTATTACTGTCTCCGACTTATCCTCAATAACCGATGACCGATTTAATAAAATGGGGCTTTATCACCGAACTAGAGGTTCGCGGTCGGTCTTATCGTCGTCTTTAACAGGACGCAATTTCGACTTTTCATTACAAAATGTAGCACGTTATGGAGTAAATATTATTTATTATTGCCCTTTATTAATCCGTTATACATTATTATTTATGATTAGCTATTCACTTCGTACCATTACGTCGGGACGCAAATTATCATCGAAGAATCAAAGTCTGATAATCTAAATCAGAAATTATTGATTAGCAATCCCATGCCGTTCTCTGTCGATTCTAATATTTTCACTATAACTCGAGCGTTAACAAGAACACCCGGGGAGCAACGCCTTTTTCGTTATCTCGTTAAGCTCGGCTTAATTTCCTTCCCTTTTCTGCCGCTAATGATCGTACCGCCGATGCACATAGGTAGGCGCACTCTTACATAATATATTTATAGGTATATAGAGTCAAACACGTAAAGGGTACTCCACGGGACGTACGATGAAAAAAAAACCGTCTCGACGCGCCAAATTGTGCCCCATAGAGGCGTCCCTGTATAATTCATATACACGTGCATAGCGCGCCATAAATCAGACACACACGTAGCCACGTACGCAAAGGTTCGTATAAAAAAGTACAGGTAGGAAAGTTTCGGCCTATGGAACTCCGTCGTTTCGCTACTCCGCGCGCTCTCCTCTCTCTCTCTCTCTCTCTCTCTCTCTCTCTCTCTCTCTCTCTCTCTCTCTCTCTCTCTCTATCTATCTCTCCTGCTGTGGCCGGAAAGTTCGCAAATTGGCTTGGGCCGAGGGCTGCTGTGCTTCCGAAACGAAGTGGAAGAAGAAGGGAGAGGTGAGAGGTGGAGAAACGGTCGTTGCGCCCAAGCGGATGCTGCTTGGTTTTTAGCTAGAGGCATTCGTTAAAAATCAAGTACGTTTCTTGCCGCATGGCTTACGAGAGTGTGGGCAAGCGAGCGAGAATAATTTTGCGAAAACCAAATATAGAGGGAGAGTCAAAGAGCGACGGAGAGACGCCATGAACTCTGTCTCGTACGCAGACCAACGACCCCGTATTACTATCAACCACGTACATAAAACACCCGCTTTTAAATGTCAATGTTTCATTGCAAAAAACACACACACACACGCGTTAACATAATTACAATACAGAAAAAAGAGAAGAAATCATGAGTGATGACGTTAGCGATGATCGAAAGTGTTCCTTCGAGAAAACGATGCTAAAAACTGCAGGTTCGTCGCACATTGTCACGAGTCGAGGTTTGGTTCATTAACCTGTGTTTTTTTTTCAAATTTTCTAAACTCCCAAGAAGTAAAAAAAATGATAAGAAACGTCGACGTGTTGATACAGTGCATTTTTCTTTTGTCGCAATCCGACATACACCTCACCTGCCGCGGCCGGGGTCCTTTGACGGACAGGGCTCTAAATATTCATTTTTTATAAATTATTCGGCGCCAGCTAGTTCAGTGAACGAACTAGCAATTAATTTAATTTTATTAATGAAAATTGGGACAGTCTCCAGGGCGGGAACACGTTGGGACCCGAAAGAGAGAAATTTAGCAGGAAGACTTCATAAAAGAAAGACTATCACGGACTTACGTGAAATCTGCTTTATTCTCCTTCATTTGACAAATTTTGTATTCTCTCACTTCCTTGAACCACTTTGGTTGACTTGGATTTACTCGGCCTAACTAATTGACAAATTGAACAACCAAGCGATGCTACTGAGGTAAATTACAATACAGAAGAAGTTTCCATAATTGTCTACATTTTCGACACGGCCTGTCTTTTCAATGGTTCAGATCGAACTCTTGTATTGATATTAGCGCAAATTTGCACTCGACCTGTCCGTTCAGCAGTTCAGATCGAACTTTTATATTGATATTATCGAGTCTAATAATCCGCAACTTTGACAATTGCGGCCCTTATCTTCATGCGCCATTTCTTTTCTAATGACTTACGTTCGCACGGGTTATACGTTCCAGTTACGACGGCGAGAGTTTTGACAAAGTCCTGTCCAGTGTCTTTTAAAATGGACTCGAACAAGATTTCCGCGATGGAGGACACGAAATTATTACTCTCCGATTCACGAGACGTTTTTACGTGTAAATGAGGTACAGATTTGATTTGATTTGATTTTGATTTTATGGTTTATGCCCAAGCTTAGACTATATAAATTCACTTATAACTAAGATCACAACTAAGTTATTCTAACAACTAAAAACTAGAATTACCAACTAGGCCTTATATTACAAATACATCGTACAGAGTCGCGATTTTGTCCCATTTATATATTAACAATGTTTACGCTTTCCCCACTGCCCCTAACGCTCCAATTGCAGCAAGTGCCTGTATAAGCGATCCTTAAATGTGATAGTGGATGGCGAAGTTCAAACATTAACGAATATTAAGTAGAGAGAGAGAGAGAGAGAGAAAGAGAGACGGAGAGGGAGAGAGAGAGAGAGAGAGAGAGAGAGAGAGGGCAGGCGGTTATCGCCGATTTATATATCGCGCATAAGCTCTTTTCTTCCCTCGAATCGTAAATTCGTCACGTATTCGCATATACAATCTTCCGTCCGCTGGCGTTTCGCCCGGGGTGTTATATTCGCTTTGGCGATTTCCGAAATATTCGGGATCGCAGGCAGGTGAGAGAGAGAGAGAGAGAGAGAGAGAGAGAGAGAGAGAGAGAGAGAGAGAGAGGCAAACAGACAGAGAGCGAGAGCAAAAAGAGAGAGACGAATGAGATCTCTTGCAACGAGAGCGCTCGTATCACTCCGTTTCTGTTTTGATTGATGAAGCGGAAGCGATCGAGGCATAAGGTTATATACCGGATATACACCTTCCGGCTACCGAACGCGTTATCTATACCTCCGTTGACGTTATCACGAATGCGAGACTGAAACAGAAAGAAAGTGAGAAAACGAGCGATTTTTGTACCGAATCATTCGCTCTCGAATTTTCAATTTTCAGTATCGATTTTTGAAAAATATAGTTCCTTCGAATGACTATCCCTACATACCTACGTAAACCTAAATGACAAAAACCATCAATTGAGTTTAGTCTGACGGAGATGGCTATACGGGAGAGGTGGCCAATCACAATATATAATAGAATCTTCAATAAATATGACTTATTTTGGCTTAGTTTCATTCTCGGTGTGTGTATGAACAAGTACACGTCAAAAAGTACAGCGAAAACAAATGAAAAAGTAACGAAAATTTGAACTAATTATTTTGTCTACCGCCAATCTTTTCTTGAGGACTGATATTCTATGTCGTGGTGCTAAAATTTTGAGGAAAAATTCCTATTTTTGCATTTCTTCAACAGTCTACGAACACGGCTTTTTGAAAAACTTAAAATTGATCATACATTTTATTTATTTGTTGATTGTTTATGTATGGCCATCTCACCAGGAAGATTGGGAGTAATGGCCATTTTGAGTTGGGGGGATTAAGAGTTTGTTATATTCGTGCTATTTATCTTAAAGATAAATGTTTGAAGTCAGATTATACGTTAAAAGAATTTTCAAAATGTTTTTATTTTTATTTTGGCAGATCTTCAAAAAAACTCTGGCATCTGCTCCGAACTTACCCTAACAGATGTTGTAATCATCGTGGTTTCATTAATAAAAAAACTGAACTTCCCCATGGAGCGTCGTCATGAAAAACTTTCTCGTCTATTATTAATTCCACCGCTGTACTAAATACTCCAGTTCTAATTTGTAATTTAAAAATCTAATTTTTGCAGATATTTACTCTAGATCTAAAAATATGCAAGAACAAAAAGGAACTTGAGTTACGGGCATCATATTTTGCTCTTTTTACTCGCTAAAAATAAGCTCAGTTCTCAAAGAGACGAGCTTCCATGGAAATAAAAGGGGGAAAGGGGCGTCTTGGCCTCCGAAGTTGTTCGCGCGTTTAACTCATTGCAATTCGAGCATACGCACTTTCGGAATGTCTGGCATTTTCGTACTTTCGAAAACTCTCAGACGAATTGTATATTGTAGGTATGCTCGAAGGGTGAGGAAGGCTTTCTGTATCTCTGCCGTTTCTAGCCACCCCTCCCAACAACTTCGATAATAATGTACGCGCAAGCCCTCGTCTTTCTTCATTTTTGTTTTCACCGTTCTTTTCACTCACCCTGCAATACATTTTACAACGTACCCGACAAATGTGTATGGCATGTGTGAATCGCGCGTAGGTAATGGCAGCGCTAGCGAGAAAGGCTAAAGAAAACATTGCAAAAAATCGCAGTCGTAAAAATGCCGTGCAAGCCCTCTGTCGGCTTACCCTCGCTCGTTACTTTTTTCCGTCTCTCACTTCGCTCACAATGGTGCGCTTGTCCTTTTCTACGCCGACCCTCTCTATTCGGAGTAATGTTACAGCCAGTAGAACGCGGGCGTGAAAATACATAGTAACGTTGCGGATTCAGCTCCCCGGGCCCCTCATCCGCGGGCTTACAAATTTGTCGCGGTGTCTCCCTTTAAAATTTGCTTCCTCGCACGCAAAGTGAATTTTAAAGCAACCCTGGAGAGGCTGAGAATCAATTTACTTTACGATTCTTCCACATAGGACTTTATATTTCATATTTGAACTGTGTATACGAAGCCGATCTTACATTAGCGAAAATTAATTTAACGATGAAAAATGATAAAAGAATGTTAACCGAAAATAAAAAGGCGAGGAATATTCGTAAAATTCGATTTTCTCACGTATTGACAAAGTACATCATTATGTCAAATCAAACTTACGCGTTGAAAATACGTTAATCATCATTTCGCACCGATCGAAAATGGTGAGTAATAATCCAGAACGGAGTCACCTCTAACATTTCCTCTCTAGTTTTCCTCGTTTCACGTGCGACCTAACGGCCCCTAAAGTGAACTGTGAATTTGCAATTTCACAGAGAAATCCCCCAATGGAAGAGTCCTCCAGGGGGCGCCTATAGCTTTAGCGAAGGAGGTTTGCTACGAGAATGCTACAGGGCGGCGCTGGCGTCCCGATCTCGACTAACCCCGCAGTTTCATACCCCGCACGCGCGAGTCAACGAGATGGCGAATGTGTTATATATATATATATATATATATACGTGTGTAACGTGAAACTGGGCACTTCGGCGGCATCCCGAACGGCGATGGGGTAGGCGTAATCCAGGATTACGCGGGGCTTATGACATATCGACATCCTTGGCGAGAGAGCAAGGATAAAAGGGCCACGACCTCTTTCTGAGCTTTTATATAACGTTCATGCGCGTACAAATACATACACACACACACACATATACACGTGCGCGTATGTAAATGTATGCGCTATACAAAATATAGGAATGTACGGAATAGGTGCGGGTATAATGCGTATAGTCGACGTAATCCTGACTATATGAAATGGTGTATTATGTATAGATATTACGTTACGTGTACCAACCTTTGCTAAAATTGGAAAAATGCAAAATGACGATGCATGTGCACTCTTCCTGCATAGGTAAATATTTTCAGCCAGCCATCTCGTAAACAACCCCTAATATTTCACCCAGTAAAGCAGAAACCGTTACTCACAGCGCTGATAAATGCGAGACGAAAAACAATATTTATGGAATGAAAGGGGATTTACCAGCAATGAGTAATGCTCGATTGATTTCAATAAATTTTCAAATCACACTCCATCGAAATTCCAATTGTTAATAGCAAATGGAAACCGCGACTGTGGGTTAATCGTAATAAGCATTTGCTCTGGTATAAACAGCATCAGTACAGTAGTTTGTCTTCTCGTGTGTAATACGAACCAAAGAGGAGGGATTCCAGTCGCACCGCTTATCGGTTCCTACCATTGTGCGACAGTTGCATAAGCTCATATTTCTCTTCCAGCTCCTCCTCTCGTATTACTTTTCATTCGGTTCGACAGTTTGTTTCGTTATACGAGCAATCTACAACGCTATACGTCCAATGCCGTTGTTGTATTATCGTAAGGTAGTCGTCTCATGGGGGGGGGGGGGAGATTAAAAATGTTATTCCCGTTTTTTGTCACATTCCAAGTGGACCGAGCGTTTAAATTCATTGAAAATGCAAAACACCGTGAAAGACTTTGGTTCACGAGTGTCAAACACGTAGAGCCGAGTGCGCTTGTAAGAACGCTAGTTGAGCGAGCGTGTACGTGAATAAGGCAGTCCGCTGTCGGGACGAAGAGAAGACCTGTACGTCTAACCTATTTCTACTTTTCCTCTGTTTTAATAAATATACTAATACCCGAGCATAAGGCGTGTTCAACTCAACACGCATTATGATTATTCATCCGACATCAAAGAAGACTCTATGCGTATTATCAGAAAAAGTTGTTGCAAATCGACTAAATAACAACACACTCAAAATTCAAGTTGATTCTACGTAAAGTTTATTTGTTATATAATGAGACAGGACTCGCTTTTCCCTCATTTGCTGCGGCATGGGTCAAGGGCTAGCGTGGCTCTTTTGAAAGGTTTAATAAATATTATCAAATTATTTAACAAATGGTTGGGCGCCAGTTAGCTTTATGAGGCTAAGACTCAATAAACGTCAAATATGTATACTGTGAGACTCACACAAGGAAGATACAGTTGGATGACCCGAGGACTCGCGGAATCATCAAAAAGTTTCGTTGACTACAAGAAAGAAAACTATAAATTTATTTCGGGGTTACTCATTTTCCTGTTACAATCTGTTTCAATTTCCGATCCTCGATTGACCGTTCCGAGATTGACAAATTCACTTATCTCATTAATTACACTATCTCGAACTCTCGAGACAAAACAACCGAACTGTTTGACAAAAAATGTGTCAAACAGTATGGTTTTACAATAATTCCGATGATTTCGATTCAACAATGGACCACGGTGGATTTTCGACAAAGATTACTGACGGAAAAGACTGACAAGACGACAGCTAGATAAGAAGTGTCGAGGCATGTTCGTTCCGCGACACTCTCGCTCTCGTTAATTCCCCCCTCTTTTCGGGATCTAGACCTACTTGATCGAAAATTATAAGATCGATATTACGCGCAAGCGCTTTCCCTCATCAAGGCCTATTACCGGCGGCAAAATATGTTTTTAAATATTCGATATTTTAGAATTCTTGTCACAATAACAAACACAATTATGAATTTCTTTTCCATAAGATTTGTTATAAAAACTAATTGAAGCTTCTTTGATGTCATGTAAAAATGTGTGCAAAATTTCAACAGGCTTCGTTGACCAAATAATCGAGATACTCGTTGTACAATGTTGCTATACGCTCTTATGGGAAATTGCGGAAGAATGACGATTTTCAAGAATAAATATCCTGATTTTTGAGTCGATCAAGACCCCTGAAATTTTATACACGTGTACATATGACATCAAAGAACGTTTCTGCAAATTTTCAAT
This sequence comes from Tryphoninae sp. A BG-2022a, assembly GCA_030522965.1. Lineage (NCBI taxonomy): Eukaryota > Metazoa > Arthropoda > Insecta > Hymenoptera > Ichneumonidae > Tryphoninae sp. A BG-2022a. The sequence continues at coordinate 9,570 of JAPYZT010000038.1, read as the reverse complement.
ACAACCTAAAGGAAATGCAGTAACGACACGGGTACCCTAAGGGATAACACTACTCTAGAGATCTGAAAAAAGACCAATCTTCGAGAATTTATTTTGGAAGTATGGAAAAACGGATCAAAGTTATTTGCAGACTGCTATTGGAAGTGTAAAAAAACATTTTTTATTGAAACTTTGTCACAAAATGGCGGTGCGACAATCAATCGCCAAAGTTCCCTTTTTTTACGGGAGAGCGGATTTTTCCGAAAGTTGCCCAAGTCGAAATTTTTTCAAAGATCGAGAAGAGGCGGCATTGAGAAGAATGACGGTCATGGGAGACGCACTTTTCGAACTTGTCATTGAGAGCAGGAGGAGTCCCGGACGATCCGTGATCTCCTTAGATTCAAGCTGGAGGGCACATTGGCATTGTGAGAAGGCTGGCGGCTTGGGTACTACAAAGAAAATAGGCTCTAGGAGATTGAGACGAGCAGGATAAATTTCGACTCGGGTTAAGACCTGAAAAAAACACCTCAAAATTTCTTAATCCATGTAACGCTGCCTATAAAAGTACGTAGAATTTTTTTTGAATTGATGTTTGTAAAAGTGGCACACTTATGAGAAAAAATATACAACGAATTAAAAAACGGCTACGTACTTTTATAATGAATGTAATTATGAAGCTACTGTCTAAATTTCGAGCCGATCCATGATAGTCTCCGAGTAATCCCTCCTTCCAGTTCGAAAAACATGGTTTCGAGATTATCGCGTTTAAAGTTCCGAAAGTATTTTACGTTGTGAGCAAGCGTATTGTAGGAATGTCGAAAATTCAACCCATTAACATTGTTTTCGCTATGAGACGAATGGAAAATTATGTTTATGACCTTATTTTACGAAAAAAAAATTGTTTTTCTCAAAATCATGGACTGAAGTTGCCTCTGAAGTCGCAAAGCAGGACTCGTGGTTTGAGATTGAGCTATGCTTTCCATGCATATATAATAGAAATTCGAAAAGAGATAATACACGCCCGAAAGAGGAGGGAGGAAGAGGACACAGAATGAAGAAGCGAGAGAAAATCAGTTTTCGCCATAGAATATAATCTCGTCATAAAGCTGGACATAGTTAAAGCTCCAACGAAGTGAGACTCCCAGAGATGAGTTAATAACGTCAGGCCCGTGGTCGATGCTCATACACGTCCTTACCTACATACTATACGCGCACACGAGTTCGTAACCCTTGCTCGCGAACCTGTTTGTATATATGCCCTACGCACCCTGACTTCCATGGATGAGGTGGCTAGTCTAGGCAGATTATGTAGCCATCCAACCAATAAACCTCCAGGCCTCCTCGTTCATCCGCCCGAGGAATAATACTCGTACGTCGGGAACATCATCGATATTCAACAGAGCGTCCACATGTGTATAATGATAAGTATACTACCATACGGTACGCCCAATAAGCTGTTGGGTCAGCCTCTCCCGCATACTCGTACCAGCCGCGCATTATATGGAACTGATGGCTCCTGTAGTTCTCCACATGCATATACCACGATAAAATATACGTCGGAAGCCCCCTATCTCGTGATAAGATTTTCTCGATACTGTCACAGGATTATCGTTTGGCTTCTCTCGTTGTAATATACGCAAAAGTGTATTGCCGGCGCAATATAGGTAGGTATCTGTCAATTACTAGTCTAGGCAGAAAATAAAAAAAGTCATCAGATTTGGATGTTACGAAACGCATTCACGTAGAACGTATAATATTGAGAGGGTGCAGAAGCATAAAATTGTAAAGTAATATATTGAAAAAATATTTACTTAAAAACCCAATGTTTTTTTGCAATTTTTCAGCTGTAGCTCGGTAAATAATGCCTGGTAGAGGAAAAGTGCTTAAGAGTCAGTGTAACTGGCGAGGAGCTACTTGCACTTCGAAAACGGTATCCGTAAATTGTCCGGGACTCAGCAACCGATCGCCTTAAAATTTGGACATAGAGAATTATGGCATAAAGTGTAGACAGTCTTATTTTTCACAAATTTTTGGAAAAATTTTTCCGGTGGTAACTGAATCTGCAAATATTTTTCCAAAATTTTGGAAAAATAAGACTGTCATGCACTTTATGTCATAATTCTCTATGAACCCTTCAAATTTTAAGGCGATGGATTGCTCAGTACCGGACAATTTCCGGATCCCGTTTTCGAAGTGCAAATAGCTTGTCGCCAGTTACACTGCCTCTTAAGTATTAAATAGTTGTTCGAAAGTAAATTCTTTACAAAATGGATGATTTTTAATTTGAAAGTTGTTATAAATAATGTTGTTAACCGCATGAAAAGAAGAGAAAAAAGTTTAATTGTGGATTTTGAGAAAAATCGTGACTGTTTTGTGTTCAAAATTTGGGGACTGTAAGTAGGTACCTACCTATAGGTAACGTTAGAGAAATATACCATACAAAATCCGCTCGCTATCCGCCAAATAGATGTGCACAAGAGTTTTGTAAACAATTGGGCTCTCCTCCTTGCATCTGCCAGACAATGAATAGTTTGTCAGCCCTGATTTTTCGGCATTCTTACAAACATGTACTACGACACCATACGAACAAATTAAAATTTATCAATTTGTAAATACCCTTTAGAGATGTATTTGACAATTTTCTATTATAAACAATTAATGTTAACAGTTTGCACACTCATTATACAATTATTATAAGTGTATAGGCTTCGACATTTTTTGTCTCAATGACATTTTTTGTCTCAATAAAGAATAAAATATGGCGGCTGAGCATAAATTTCATGGAGCCTAGAGGTAAGGAGATCAAACGGCATAGGAGAATCACGATAAATTTCGACCCTGAAATCGACGAAAAAGATATATATTGGGTGTAGTTCGAAATTCAGCCATGAGCGCGCTTGTGTTGTCAGTATAGGACATAAAGTATAACATTGGTGATGCCATGAAGTGAGGAGTATTCGTTATCGAGGCCCGGTCATTGCTGAAATAAGAATAATACATATGTTTTTTAGTGTTTACGCGCCATGATATATAATTTAATTACTACGAAATCGAACTTACTTACTTATTCTTTCGAACGTCCTAATTATTTGTCATATTTTTGAAATAACAAATAAGTAAGTAAGTTCGATTTCGTAGTAATTAACAATTATCCTATATAAATTAATTTTAGAAAAACTTGTTAAATTATTTTTTCCACACGCAGTGAAATTCGTTATCATTAAGATAGCGTTCCGAATCGTTATTGTCATAACGAGTTACAGAATCACGCCACAACAATATAATCGCACTGTCTGCAATGCGCTCATCTGTTTCTTTTCTCAGTCCTTCTCTGTCATCCTATACTAATGACAGCCGCGCCACCATAACCTATAATATTTTTCGTCGGTTTTAAGGTCCACATCCAAAGTACAGCGTGTTACCTCCTTTACTCTAGGCTTCGTGATAAATTGTCTCATATTCCATGAAGTCACTCGCGGTCATTTAAAGGGGGAGGTCTAGTTGAAATTTTCAAAAATCGATTTTTTTCATTTTCTAAAACTATAATATCGTCCGAGTATTTTCCGACTAATTGCATTTAAATCGGATCATTATTCGCGAAATACATAACTTTGAAGGAAGCCGTGTTAGAGCCATACAAAGTAAGTAGGTAGCGGCAGCTTTTTGTTCGACTCCAAAGGGTCACTGAAAGTCCTTATTGTATTTCATACATGTATAAATACATATATAGTGAAAGTAAGAATACTGATTGGATTGTGTCGAGTGATGGAACGTGGCACAAACGCGGATTTTCGTCTCTGTTTGGCGTCACATCGCTAATAGGACATTTTGCGGGCCAAGTTCTTGACGTAATTGTAAAAATTTCTTACTACAAGGCTTGTGAAGTTTGGAAGGATAAAAAAAGACACGGAAGAATATGAAGAATGGTATGAAACACACAAAGAAACTTGTCCGACGAATCATATAGGCAGTGCGGGAAAGATGGAGGTCAATGCTGCAATCGAAATGTTTCGGCGTTCGTGGGAAAATGTTGGAGTGACATTTTTGTATTACGTGGGGGATGGAGATTCAAAGACTTACTATGGCATTGTTGCAGCTGCTGCTTATGGAGAAACTGTAGTAACGAAAAAGGAATGTTTTGCTCGTATTGAAAATTGGATGGGCACCCGTCTACGTTCGTGTAAAAAAAATAATAAACGACTCGGCGGTAAGGGGCAACTGACTGCTAAATTGATTGACCAATTGTCTGTGTATTTTGGCAAGGCTATTCGTGACAATTCTGATTCAGTTGAAAAAATGAAGGATGCCATTTAAACTACGCTCTACCACAAGATTTGAACCGACGAGAAACCGCAGCATCACAAGTATTCACGAGGTGCTGACTCGTGGTACAAATATCAACAAGCAAAGGCCGAGACGAGGTTGAAATCTTTCAAACGCGATTACACTGCGTTGCCGGAGCAAGTCTTCGATGCAATTAAACCTATTTATGAAAGTCTCACAAACGATGAATTGTTGTAAAGGTGCAGTGGAGGATTCACACAGAACAGCAACGAAAGTTTTGATCAAATAGTTTGGAAGATCATGCCGAAAACATTACCTGTCAGCTGTACTACCGTCAGCATAGCCCCTTACATTGCTACCTGCACTTTTAACGAGGGTACATACGCTTTGTTAGCAGTCTTTGATGCCATGGGGATCAAGTTGAGACCACACGCCCACGTGTTTGCCGAGGCCGAAGATTGTATTCGAATCGAAAAAGGTAACTGGCGATCCCTGGAAAAGACTCGAGAGACGAGGGTAGCTGGGCGGCAGCTGAAAATTGCTTCAGATGCAGCTAATAAAGCGCAGGAAGGCGAATTATATGGCCTAGGAATAGACGACTCTATGTAAGTTATAAAAAAAATGTTTATCTGCATGCAAATCGTACTTAAAACTTCAAACTCGTTTTTCTCGAAACCATGTTTTCGAAATCGGTGATCACTGTAACTCGAGAACTGCTTTACCGATCGGGTTAAAATTGATATCACTTCTTCTATATATAGTTATCCTCCGAATAAACGAAGAATTTCTTATCTGGACAATTTTTTTTTATAGTCAAGAATGTAAGTGATATTTTGGTCAAAACAACATTTTTAACTTGCAATGTCCGTCATTTTGTGAAATATGGAAATTTTTTCAAAACCCTTCGTTCAAAGGGAGCATTATATCATTAACTAAAAATCCATCCCTGTTTTGTTGGTTTCAGATAATCCGTTGCAGCGTTTTTAAATATATTTCTTTCAAAAAATTGTAATGTTTACACTAAATATATATCTTTTATACGGAAGAACTTTTGTTATCAATTATTTTATCGTTTGGCCGACAAAAATCGGAAGAAAGGTCTTTTTTACCTTTCCGATTAGACCTCGCTGCTTAAGTGGAACGGTTTGCTTTGGGTGAATATAATATTCTCATTTCGAATTCTTAATAATTCATGCATCGAAAGCGCAAAGTGTACGAGATATTTCCGATAAAAATATAGGTAGGTATCTTTTGGAAAACATCTCTGAGAGTAAAAATTGTCGCCTTCCTGAATTCTAAATGTAAGATATGCATATATATATATATATATATATATATATATATATGCATAGATCAGGAAAAACTGCGAACCACGACGTACGAGGGTAGCCACGTGAATAACCACGCATTGGCCGTGAAAAGAGAAAAGCGACCGAAGTCGGTGATAAAAGACAGTTCTCGAGGCGATTCACAATTAGTTTAAAGCGAGCATCGATATAAAAATTGGTAATATTGATACGCTCGATACAATTTAAGTTGTAGATATTCTGATTATTTTTTGTAGTTCTCACTAATTAAGTACTTACACTCAATCTTATATATGATCTTATGTGATTTCGCATGAAGTAATCCATCATGCAAAGCGAAAATCTTTCAACCGTCTTGAAATTTCGATGATCGATAGTCCTAGTAATAGTGAAGCCTCAGTAAAAATTTGAAGACTCTAACTTAAGTGGTTGCCTAGGAATAGTGGTTCCAATTTCTACCATGTTAACCGCCGTGACTATATTTAAAAAGTCAGAAGTGATTTTAAAAGCATTTTCTGCGCACTTTACGAATATGTTATTTACTGTCAACAAAATTAATAAACGCATAAAAAATTGTTAAAGTTAATATTAAAAACAACTTTTTCTCACAAAGTCACCCCTTCGATTTTCATTTAAAAAATGTATATAATAGTAGGTTTCTTTCTGAATAAAAAGTATAGAATGAACGAGATGAGCCGGGCTTTAATTTTTGAGATAGAACACAATTTATCAGCAAGCGGCTTCTCCGCGCAGCGTCTCGTGGTAAATTTACTGGCTACGCTCGAGCTCAACTTCAAACTTAGCAGCCGCTCGTACTATTTTGTCAATTTTTATTATTAAAATCTAAGGAGTCCATTTTTGAGAAAAAGTCATTTTTAACATTAATCGTAACGATTTTTTATGAACTTATTAATTTTGTTAAAAATAAATAACATATTATTAAAGTACACAGAAAATGCTTTCCAAATCAGTCCTGACTTTTTAAAATTGGTGTATCTCTCGGGAAGAAAAGTACCTGAGGTCATGACGGCCAACATGGTAGAAATTTAAACCCCTATTGCTAGGTAACCACTTGAGCTAGAGGATTCAAATTTTTACTGAGGCTCCACTATCACTAGGATTATCGATCATCGAAATTTCAAGACGGTTGAAAGACTTTCGCTTTACAGGGTGGCTGACTTCATGCGTGGGGTTGCATCCTACGTCAAATCAACCACTTTTGATCCCGGCCCCCTTTTGCTCAAATTTTTATACACAATCCTACCCCACTAAAACAATATTGTCAATTCTTTTTTAATCTTGTTTACCCAACCGAAAGAATATTATTAATTTTAAAGAGAAATGGTGCTTTTTTGAAACGTTCGTAACTTTTTCAAAAATGACTTATTCCAGACGTTTTTTTGAAATTTGTCGTTTTTAAACGCGGTTGTCAGAAAAAATATGAAAAAATGTTCAAAATTATATACCACGAGGACTTTCAGTTTTTCAAAGACAATCATCAATTTTCGAACACTGCCACTTTTGATTGTTGAATTTCTTTGTTTTAACTTTGATTTATTCTGAGTTTAATGCCATAAGATTCATAATGAGCGAATGTATTATATCTTTCTAATGTAATTTTTTATTTTTCTGATAATTTGACATGTCCTGTCAAATGAAGTATGTTGCCAAAATGAAAACGAGAGATAAACAAATTATTTTGATTTGTTTCGCTTTTCGTTTCAATTGCACAATTCATTTGACAGCGACTGTCAAATTGACCGTGACACTAAAACGAAAAGCGACTGGCAAATCTACACCTCAATCAAGAAAGAAAATAATATTACGAGCTTCAGAAACAGATGTGCAACGAGAAGCAAGATTAGAAACCGTTAGAGCACGGAGGACGATGTACAATCTTCTGTAAAATAACAGCATTAACAGACACATTAATTAATAAAGTTTTTGAAACTATTGCACATAATGGCAATTATAAATAATCAAATGAACATCTTGTATTAACAACAAAACACAACGATGTCAATTATATAAACTGCACGATTCAAAACAAAATATCAGACGAAGTTAAAATTTACGATTGTTACTTTAAAGCATCAAGAAAAGATTATTAGTTATACAGCCGAATTCTTGAATTCGCTTGATTTGCCAAGTATACCACGACACGTTTTAACATTGAAAATTAGCGCGTCTATCATTCTTCTACGAAACATCAATCCATCACGCCTTTGCAACGATACCAGGATTTCAATGAAAAATATGATGAACAATATCCTCGAAGTTACAATTTTAAATGGAAAATTTAAATGAGAAGATGTACTATTGATGCGTATTCCAACAGATATGCCATTTGAGTTCAAACGATTGTAGTTTCCGATGCGCCTTTCATTTGCAATGACCATTAACAAGCCACAGGCACAATCGCTACAAGTGTGTGAGTTAAATTTGTAAAATTCATACTTTGCAGATGGACGACTATATGTGACTTGCTAACGCGTAGGGAAAACTAATTTGTTCATATACACGTAAGATGGTAAAAGAGAAAATATTGAGTGTACAAAGGCACTTGGATAATCATAATTAAAAAGAAATTTATCATTTACATTCGCTGTAAAATAAATTGTGACACAAAAACGGAGTTGTAACGTATGTCGGGGGCCATTAGTCTATACACACATATATATACGAGTACTTGTATGTAGTCCATAGATAAAACAGAGATCCAGCACGTGGAAAATTAAAGGCTCTAATGTTGGCGAGCAGCAAGGAAATACCATAGGACTAATGGTAAACACGATAGCTTGCTAATATCAACTGCATATCGACCTTAATTATTCACTCTTTCGCTTCGTTTGCCACAATTTTCCGTATGACCTCCTTGACCTCCAGACCGGTCGTTACATCGGCATCGACCAATGCTGTTCTTCTTTCTCATCTCACCGTACATTCGCCCCGTCTGCGTAGCTGGTTTATTTGGCATATGCTCCGTGATACACGGGCTTGTGGAATCGCGTCGGGCCCAACGGAGTTATAGAAAGGGTTGATGCGGCGTTTAATGTTGGGATGTACAAGAGCCCTTCTCCGACATCAGCGGAAAGCTTCGCAAAGTGCGATATAGCAAACGCGATACAAACGGGCGCAGTCATAACGGCATTTAGCCAAGCCCCGGTTATATCAACCGGGCGGCGTTAATTTCTCGCCATTTCAGGCGGCCTCGCTGCACTCTTCTCTTTTCACGCTCTCGCCCGCTTGCTGTAAGTGAGAGTGAGAAAGCGAATATTCGAGTGTTCGTAGCTGGTATAAACTGCGGTGGTAGTAACCCCTCAGTGTGGAGAACGATGCGAGAGAGAGAGGGGGGGGGGGACGCAACAGTACCGCACTTGAAGTTAATTAGCGACCCGCGTTCGTTGGCAGCATGTACCTACTGCAGCAGCGTCGATTAGAGCCACTCGACTCGTATGTACGTTGCTCTACTCGCTCCTGATGGCGGTACCAGGAGTATGTTGTTTCGTATGCGGTAACGATCTCGCGACTACGTCAGCGATCGATAGATCATCCATTTAAAACAGGACAGTGTGAGAAAGAGAAAGCCAACAGCAACACATCTTTCATAATTCAATGCATTAGGTAGAACCTCCACGTTTTTAAGTAGCTACCGAGAATAATATTACGATAAAAACAACCGCGCATCACCAAATGACGAGCCATACAAATCCACGGCTTATTGTTAGACGATGCAATTCCACAGAAAAAAACTTTTTTTTTTCTGAAAAAGTTCGATGATCGACTTCAATTGTTTTACAAGAGATGGCGTAGGTATTGCAGTATGTCATTGTTACCTACAATAAATGTGTTCATCGTGCAACAGCTATCATTGACCGCTATTTGCTTGACCTAACCTCTCTTTTAATCATAAACAACACCACTTTTTAATTGATTGAATATGTCAAATTTCGTGCCGAATAAAGTATTTTTGCGGGGAGTTTTACTTCATTACTTTAAT
>JAPYZT010000037.1:0-78644 GCA_030522965.1 Tryphoninae sp. A BG-2022a | reverse complement strand
TCTCTCTCTCTCTCTCTCTCTCTCTCTCTCTCCCTATCTCTCTCCTCATCGCTCGTCTCGATTAATTCATAAATCGAATCAGTTAATCGGAGTGGATGGCATCGATCGGCCGAGACGATATATATATATATATGTGTCTGCGAACGTATGCACGTGTGGATCCGAGCACGTGTGCGTGTGTGATAGAAACGGGTGTGGGAGACACGCGGGCAACCATGATCCTTGTATCTATATGAAAAATTTTAACAAGCGCGCACAAACATACGAGTGAACAAATTAATACACACGAATAAATCCAAGAAAAAATACAAAAACACACACACACACACGCGCACAAACAAAACACACGCGCCCTGCTTGTACAATCTATACAATTATCATTCATTGTACTGATTGATAATGTCATTGTTATAATTAATTAATTAGTATCGTTGTTATCATATGGACTTTATTGAATTTATCGTATACGTGTATAGAACATCTCTCGTTAAAGCAAGGAAACAAGAAAACAAAAACTATGGAAACAAGGAAACAGTCGTAAAACGTCGATATTTTCTCAATGCTTGTATACAATGGCATACAGAAATGAACAAAAAGAAATGAAAAAAAGAAATGAAAAAAAAAAAAAAAAAAAAACATGAAAAGAAAAACAAACACGCCGCTCGCACACATCGTGGACACCGGTAGACACGAGACACGCCATTGTCCTATATTTATTACACGCTAAGAATCAATTACGATAATCGTCGTCGTTGTCGTCGTCTCGTAAGCTTCGAAATTCATTTTCTCTTTCCTTTACATTTCTTTCGCAGGCGTTATTTCCGGACTTTGCGTATAACTTTTCATTTTCATTCTTTCCTTCATTTTCCTATCCTCGATTATCTACGTGTCGTAAAATCTCCGAGGGTGTAATTTTCGACAAGTTGTAATAAGCGTAAGCACGAACGCCGAGAGCGACGAACGGCGCGCTTTCTAACGGCAAACTGACAATCGCAAAATGTGTTTTATTATTGTGTAATTGTAATATTTCCAATGGTATATGGACGAAACAAAAAAAAAGAAAATAATAAGGCGATAAGCTTGAAGGGTCGAAGAAAAAGGGAGAAATAGAGTCCAAAGTCCAAAGTCCAAAGTCGTGCTATACCAGCAGGTACCTGTGTTTGTACGCTAAAGAAATCCTCTTTTCCCCCCTTCTTTTTATATGTGTGAGAAAACAAAACAAAAAAAAACAAAAAATAATACAACATTTCTCTTTTTCCAATCAAGTGTGAACGGATGACGATCGATCGATCGACATTTATTGAAAATTTGATTGATACGTTTGTCGTTTCGACGACGTTTGTCCGAATAAAAGACACGTGCATACTAAAAAAAAAAAAAAAGCGACAATTAATATTAATGTGCGTAGAGTTTGTGAGCGAGGGTCTCTTTTGTACCTCCAGCGAGCTTGAGTGTGCAAACCGAGCGACGAATCGTGGCGCATTCGTGTCGACGATTCTGAAAGAAAAATCAAAGGTTTAATAATCGTTTTGTAATCGAAGAATTGCGAGGCAATTATTCACAAGCGAGTGGAATTAATCCACGAGGAAAAAAATGGAATAATTTTTTGTCGCTGTGGCATCGGGGATTATAAACAAGAGGGGCCAGTTTACGTGTGACGATGTCTCTCGGAAGTTTTCGTCAAAATATTTCGGGAAATCGACACCGGTATTAAAATGGAGATTTCCTGCGTTTGAAGTGAACGAGCTTGCACAATTGAGAAGCGTGGCAATTGCGGAACGATCCGAGAAGCGTCAATTTCTATTCCGAAGAGCTTGGGTCTCTTCTTCTTCCTCTCTCTTACTCGCGCTCTCACCATCTCATTCTCTCTTGCTGCTCGGGAGATAGGCGAGAAACCTTTGCGATTGTGAAAAGAAAAGAATGAAAAAGAAAGAAGGAGATGAAGTCGCTTTGTTCCATAATGCAAATATTGAAAGTCATTGAGTGGAAAGAGAAAGAGAGAGAGAGAGAGAGAGAGAGAGAGGGAGAGAGAGGGAGAGAAAGAGAGAGAGAGAGAGAAAATAGGCGGTACCGAAGAAGCGAAAGAGGAAAAAGTTTTTTCGCACTATCTTGTCGATAATATACGAGAAATTGGCGAAAACGAGTTCGGCGCAAGCTTTCAAGAACCTTGTCGTAATTAATTCTCATCCGGTGAATCTAAAATCCAGGAGTTCTCTATTATTATGCTGATAAGATCCGTCGAATGATCAGTCCGAAGCTTCGATGGATGGAGCAGAATTTCACCATTATTGAAACAAAGGAAGATTGCTCGAAGTTTTCGCAAGAAAATTAATTACAAAGAAAAAGAAGAAGCAGCTTTGACGTCGCTGGATATTACAATACCAACAACAAAAAATGTTTAATAATGTTGTCTTTTTTTTGTCTATGAAAGCAACGAGACAGATCGTTACCACCGAAGCCACGAAAAATTCACTCGCTCGCATGGAGCATTTTATTCGAGCTATTATTATTAATAAATATCAGATTGTCAATTCAACGAGAGGAAGAGACAGAAGAAAAACAATACTCCCCATCCACCCACACACACACACATATATGCCCACATACACACACACAGACCCAAGATGATTATTGATTAACTTAATAAAGAGTGTTTATCATAACTATATAATACACTCGTCTGTAACAGGGTAATCGTACATTTATAGTTTCGCTTCATCCCAACTAATTAACAAGTATAAAATATTATTATTACGCCACGAATGACGAACAAATAGTAAACAAACCAAAAATCGATAACTCGTCGAGAGCCTAATTAAAATAATGTAATGAGAAGAATGGAATGATTTTGATGAATACTTGATTTGATGGACGAAGAGATGGAAAATGATGTTTTTCGAAAAAGTCGATAATCAATGTTAAGATCAGCATTTCCCAGTAGTGACAATGTTCCTTTTGTTTCTTTTCCTTTTTTAGTTTCATCTCGTTATTGCCGTTTTCACGTTGGAAAGCGATTGCGAGCTTCGTTCGTAATCCTTGACTAACGACGATGACGCTGAGAAAATTGCAATCGTCACACACGTAATAGGTTCCACAGTTCCCAATCGCTAACGAATGTTCGTGTATATATATATATATACGTATGTGTTATATATACATATATATACTTACGTGGTCGATGCAGCATTGCGATATGCACACTGCTAAAGACAATGATAAAACAACAACAATAATCTGGCTGGCTCTGTATGTCTGTTTATAATTCAGTCCGCTGGAGGAAACACACTTGAATAACCGATATTATATGACTGTGTGACCATCTCACTGTAACTGCTATACCAAGGACAAAACCAGTGGGTCTAGAAAAACATGAGAAAAAGAAGATTAATAACTGGTATACTAATGTACTACGAGAACGCAATTTGCGCAATCATTAATTATCGTAAAAAGAAAGAAAAAAAAAAAAAAAACAAGTGTAAAATACTTATATTTGTCTTTCGTTTTCCCTCTCTGCATATATTTATGTAGGTTATGTATAACCTAATATATTACAGTTGTCGACTTCCCGGAATACATGTCACACGCATAGCCCCACAGAGCATATATAACGCTGAAACAAAACAAATACACGCACACATGTAACGAAGAAACAAATGAAAAATGAAAAATAACATGCACGAACGTGAAAAAGAAACATTCTTTTTGTGACAAGTAAAATATGACGGACACACGTACCACTAACATATAAAGAAAAGACATATATACTTAAACCATCTGTCGGTCTGCCTCGTCTTTTATAAAGTTCTTGCTATATTCAAAGCAGATGTCTATCGAGTTTTATTTCAATCCTTATAGTTTATATACAATATCGAGTATCTTGGTACGGTTGGGCAGGTATTTCTGTTACCAACGAAATGAGATACGAGTTATAAGAGTTGCCGCTAGATGGCGCGCGCATGCCTAAACGGCACGCGCGCTCGACGAACATCGATCCTCCATATTACCAGTAATCCGACGTAGTTTCAAAGGAAATAAGTAGTAGTAAGTACAGCTGTCACAGAGGGAAAAAAGTTGATGAAAAATTATATTTCTGCGTTGATCTGGTGTACCAAGAAACGGAAAAGATGGCAACAAGAACAAACTTATCACGCGAGAGTTTCTCGCTAGAAGACTTCACTTCGGCATGTGTTTCTCTCCCGTTCGCTCGATTTACTCCCAACTCGAGACTACCGCTAACAATCCAAGCTTGAGAAAAATTGGAAAAATGGAATCATGTAGTTCACGGTAACCTGGGAAACTCTGTAAAAACGCGTTCGTCTTTTCTGAAATCTCATTCCAGTTTATATATATATTATATACACACCGTACCTTTAGTATGTCAATATATATATATATATATACATCTTCGATCTTTTTCTCACGTCGTAGGTAGGTGGCAGAGAGAGAGAAGGAAAGACAGAAGTATAGCGAATAAACCAATCTGGTCGACACGTGCAGACACACACAGACAAGCAGGCACATGCGTGCATACGTGGTAACAATTCGCGTGAATAATTAATTAATAATTAGTTAAAAACTGTTCTCAACGTCTTTAAAAAAACTGTGTGGTTACTACGATGTGTAGGTAAAGTTCAATTTTTTAAATACCCATAATAAACAATACATGGTACGTTTTATAAATCCTCCGGGTAGGCGTTACAACACACTTCCCCATACGTTATGTGCATATATATATATTCACATGGAACAAAAAAAATCACGAAATTATTTATTATCATGGTATTCCATAAATTATATTCCATGCATGTTGCCTGAGAGAATTAGCGGAAATCGGAGTATGGCGATGCATAAATCATTATAACATCAATTTCCCGGAAGGTAAGTGAAATGGTAATACCCTAGTCCCAACGGGGGCGCATCGGACGGCTGTCATTATTATTCATGCAATATTCAGACGTACTTCGATTTATGCATTTACCGTCCGAAATCATAACATCACCGAAGATAAATGGAGGTAAACAGTTTCATGTATACGTACTATGTATTGCATGCAAATGTTTCATTTTTTAATGTTAGTACGCGTCCATGCCGTGTGGCGCTGTGTTGATCACGATGTTGTATACAGCACCACACCGGGAGAAAATGAACCTATAATTAAGGATAGTGTGCATGCGCGAATGTCGGTCGTTGTGGGGATGATATTAACATTGCGATGTTTCGTTCGCAACAGACGATAACTCGTCAACGGGTTATAAAAAGACCAAAAAGACGAATGAAGATTTCATACCATTGATCGTAGCAAGAGTTACGCGATTCTTACACGAGTGCGTGGCAGTCTGTGGCCAGATTAATACGACAATTTGTTGAAGTAGTAGACAAGTCGCCGGGCATTTTACTTTAAATAAGAGACTTGTAAGACAAAAGTGTTTATAGTCAACCTCAAACAGTATGGTGGATCAACAATGTGTCACGTTAAAAAAATAAAAAATACATAAATAACCTCAAATCGCGAGTGGTATGAATACCGGCTACAGCACGTCATTTGTTATTCACGGACGATAAGATATTATAAAAACTTTCATCATCTATACGATCCACTCAACATTGAATCTTCGTGTAGATGCAAATTTATATTATGACGAATAATTACTCGTGACACTCGTGCAATCTTGTCACGAATGAATACTTTAATAATAGTGCATTATCTGTCCAATTTTCGATTTCATCTTCCATCTTCGACTCCAAAACGGTTTAAAAAACATTGCGGGGTTACTAGTTAGTGAACTGACGAAATTTTACTTGACACATAACCCTATATCGAACTTTGAACCGGGGCAATCATGAGCAACACACTTTCCCAACGTTTGAGCAATCGAAAATTGCTCGTCGATGTTCTCGCTCTGATGTTCGGAGTTGGTGCGTGGATCGGGATAAATGGTATTTACGTGCAATTGCCACTTTTGGTAAATACAGCTCCTGAAGGATGGAGTCTTCCAGCTTTTATGGTTATGCTCGTACAGATCGCAAATTTGGGACCCATTCTGTACACTCTATGGACAAAGTGAGTACGGAGGAGTATTAAATGTATTAAATACTTCCAGCGAACTTACGTGATGAAAATACAACACATTGAAATAAAATGATCGTGGTTATAATTACATGACATATTTATTTTTTGTTAAATTTCAGATACTCCTCTTGGGTGGGAGATCATTACATAATATACAGTTTACTGGGTATGGCGTCCATAGCTGTATTTGTAATGGCATTCACGTACAACAAGACATCTGAGATATTTGGAAAACACCATTCCACATCATTGCTAGGACTGATGTTCGTCACAGCAGCTGTGGGGTGCACAAGCTCGGTGCTATTTATGCCTTACATGAGAAACTATAGAGAAATTTATTTGGTAACGTATCTTGTTGGTGAGGGTCTCAGTGGATTTGTGCCAAGTGTGGTAGCCCTTATACAAGGTGTTGGTGGTAATCCAGAATGTGTTAATACGACAAAGCCCGATGCCGATATACACACTTTTGAGACTCATTACCCAGAACCACGGTTTTCCACGACCGTATTCTTCTTATTTGTGGGTACTCTGCTTTTCTTGAGCTTTATGTCATTTGTCGGTCTCAACAAGCTTGCAGTGGCACGAGGTGAAAGAGTAAAGCAACCCAGTAGTACCGAAGCACTACCGACCGACATGAATGCTCCGACAAGTTACAAAACTACCTCAGATTGGACAATGACCAAACGGGCGTACATTTACCTACTGTCTATGATGGGGATTATTTGTCTCCTTGGTAACAGTACATTACCGAGTATTCAGTCGTACTCGTGCTTGCCTTATGGCAATGTGGCTTATCACCTAACGGTGACCCTTGCATCGATGGCGGGTCCTCTTGCCATGTGCTTTGGTTTTATCCTCAAAAATCCATCATCGCCAGGTTTTCTGACTTGGCTCACTGGAGGTATTCTAATATTATCTAGTTTTATTTTATATCTGGCTGTGCAATCACCGTCACCACCGTTTCAGACTTCGTGGATCGGTGAATTTTTAGTAGTTATATCGTGGGTATTAGTGAATGGTCTCATTGGTTTTGTAAAAATGGGTATAACGACGATATTTAGACCTGATCCGGGTAGGGGACTCTATTACATCGGCGTAGCGACGCAAATTGGTTCTCTCATCGGTGCCGTAACTACTTTCATACTCGTCAATCATAGTGAAACATTCAAATCTTACTCCCCCTGTTCGACTCTTATTGGACATTAAACGCTCTTACCTAGCAACAAACCCCGAATTCGACAAATATCGTTCGGATGGCTTAAGATATAATTTTACTATAAAGTGTTCCTATTACTGATCAGGTTTTCAAGGAAATATCAGGCCTTCGAGGAATCCTCCAGAACCGAATTTATCGCACCAACATGGAAAATCTCAAACTCTATTTCATGCTCGTGTATATGAGTAATCATTCAGATAAGAAGGGAGGTACTCGATGCGTACCGATTAGAACTATCAAGACGTAGGTTCTTATCGGGATTGAATATTTTAAAAATGCCCCCTCTAATTTACATCAAATAGACAGTTTCCATGATTGACGCCAATCGCGAGCAACATAGTCCTCTGAACAAACCGTGTGGCATATCCCATTGATTGAACTCATTTCATTGTGTGCGCATGAATCAGATGATTGGCATAAACAGCCTGAAGAAATTGATTGTGAGGATACACGACAGTATCGTATTATGTCCTCAAGGCAACTGTGAGTCTGATAATGTTTTTGGTTCAATTAATCTTGATAGAGATCAATTCGACAATTTGCGTCAATAGCTTCTTCAATCAGTTAAAAATACTTCTGCAGGGCGCGTTCTTACTCTACGTATTCAAGCAGACATTTCGTGTGATATATTGTTTATAAGTATCTTGAAAAAGCCAAGGAAACAAATTTATTTTGAGCATAGGGGTTCCACGTTGATTCATCCTCGATAATTCACCTGCATGAACTATTCCTGGACATTTTAAGCCCGTACTTAATTGATACAAATAACAATTTATTTAAAAACAATAAAAGACGAGCATTGAAGTTGAATGAAACCATCTCATATTAACCATTTTATTTTCACAATAAAATATCAGTATATTGAAATTAATCACATCTCTTAAGATAAATAATTTAAATTATTGATAGGTATCTTAGTACCTATCTTACTTCCTAAAAGACTTCAAGGGTATCTTGACATTACATTGGAAACATTAGGTGACAATAAATCGTCCCATGTTACCGGAAACTGACTATTATGTATGTAAACATACCAGAAAGCATAACTATCAAACAATATATGACAGGCTCACTTTTTCGTGTTCCACATTCATGATAACTGATGCATGTGGATTAACAATTGTGCTGGACACAATTTACCAGGGGATGAATTTGCGTGACACCGAGGACGAACAGTGTAACAATTTTTTATGTTGACTTCTTACAATTGATGAGACCATCTACAAATATATACTTAAATTTACACATTACTTGGTAGTAAACACTTTTTTATTCTCCATATTCTTGTAATATGAGCAGTCCGTTAATATCGTTTTTATTGTGCATTTTTTTTCGCCTGCAACGAGTCTTTAACTTTACAACTGTTGTAATTTCGCCATCATAGAAGGAGAACGATGTCGTTTGAGGAAGAAAAGCCAATGCAATGTGACTGCTCTGGAAGCAACGATATTTTGACCAATTCTGTTAGACACAAGGCATCCTGTGTATCGCTTAGGTAAGGGCATGTAGCATTTCAATTACCCCGTTTTTTAAAGAGGCATAAACTTAATAGATAACATGTTCCACGATAAGTAATTCACAAGATGCAAGCGCATGCGTAGTTTATCGCGAGGGAAAAAAATATTACTAAAAGACATTGATAGGGAGTACCTTCTATACGTCAGTACTTGCAACAGAGAAAAAGTATATCTCATTCTTATAAAAAATGTAGTTTATCGAAGTGATTGAGTGTTCTCGCTTCGTAGATCGAAGCAACAGAACGAGTGATAAATATATATTTCTGATTCGTACTTGAGTTTTGCGAACGAATGAATCTGCAATTAGTCGTCAATCTGTCAGGTTAGGTTGTCGAAAATCCCAACCTCGTGAATTGAACCGGGTAAACACTTTTGACACATTGATTATTTTGGAGTTTATAAAACTAACGATATTGTGGTATATGTAATTACCAACAAACAATACAGTGCGAGGCTAATACTGAGAAAAATTACAGGAATATATTACGTGGTGCAATCGTCAAGTTTTCTTATCTTACACGTGCCGCAAATATTGCGATAGCATATGGTCTAACTTGTAATTGTAAAATACGTTGACGCACGCATTTTCTTATTTATTTCGTATCAGAACTTCGTTAAAGCGATGATATACAGTAATAATTACAAAAATCGTTAAGTCGTATAAGATATGCATTATAAATCACGTCGGTGAAAAGCATTAATAATGGAATTTTCCACTTAACCTTATTGTCAAGTAAAAGTTTGATGAGTCCAATAGGAGTGATTTTTTTAAACGATGTTTTTTTAAAGGTGTTGGTCATTTACTAGAAAGTGCTGAAATTATTTTACGATGGAAAAATATGCATCTAACAATAATTGGCATCTAGCCGAATATGTACCTCGCCATTGAAAAGAATTCGTTACCAGCCAAGTATCTCTTCCAACGATGAACAATACATATACCACAATTTCAAAAATCGCATTATATAAGTTTATATAACGATTATGGCCTCGAATGTTGAATGATAAACAATGAATTGTTGCTCAGGGATAAGGAGGAACGACAACGTTTGATGAACAACGATGATATCATGATAGAAAGAATAAAAAGATTGGCCACAGATGGCCAAAGCTATATGCTATCCCATTCAATTGTGGCACACTTGCTTGTTGTCATCTTTGGGATATCAGCATGGATCGGTATCAATGGAATCTACGTACAACTACCGCTATTAGTAATATCCGCTCCAGAGGGATGGAATCTTGCTGCTTACATAGTAGTAATAATACAAGCAGCTAACATTGGACCAACTGTGTATACTCTGGCAAAAAAATGTTACCCTGCGCTCAACGAATCTTTTTGTATATTCGCATTATTATTCACAGGTTCTTTGGCCATGGGTCTTTTAGCATTTCTCTATGACAACACACTCTACATAGCGAATGAGAGACACAGTGTGGCAATGTTTATCTGCATTTTCTTGACTGCTCTAGTTGGTTGCACAAGTTCAGTTCTTTTCATGCCCTATCTTCGCAATTGTAGTGAAAGATACTTGGTGTCTTACTTTATCGGTGAAGGACTCAGCGGTGTTGTACCAAGCGTGGTAGCAGTTTTTCAAGGTGTCGGAGGCAATCCCGAATGTGTAGATTATGGAAATGGTACCATTGTTGAAATCTCGTCGAGCCCTAGATTTCCACCCAGGGACTATTTCATCTTTCTCTTCTTGACTCTACTTCTGTCCCTGTGTACATTCGGATTTCTCCGATATCTTCCATCTATTCGAAATGAAGAATCTTCGTCCAGTATCGATGATTCGCAGGCAAAAACTGTGCAAACAGGCCTTGAACAAAATAGTATCAATAGTTATCAGAACGGTGATTGCGATGTACCGGTGCAGGTACAAGTTTTCCATACCGATTCTATAACTGTATCAAGAACAATCTATCTGCACATTCTCGTGGGTCTTGTCTGCTTTTTGGGTAATGGTTTTTTGCCGGGCATACAAACTTACTCCTGTTTACCATATGGTTACGTAGCATTCCACTTGACGGTGACCCTAGCCAATATAGCCAATCCTATTGCCTGTCTGCTCTATCTCTGGTTCGATTCTGTAAATACAAAGATCATCGACGTACTCTCGTTCGTCGGAATGATAAGTTGTACGTACGCTATATATCTTGCGGCTATGTCACCAAATCCACCGATGCGAGATTCGACAATTGGCGTTGCCACTGCCGTTATAGCGTGGATTCTTTTAACGGGTATAATCTCTTATCTTAAATTATCTATAACATCAAAGGTCAAACAGAAACTCGGTCCGAAGTCACTTTTCGGCATAGGTGCAGTAATGCAATCAGGATCAGCCTGCGGTGCGATTCTTTCTTTTGGTCTCATCAATTATACAACAACCTTTCAACAACATAAAAATTGTTCTCCATTGTGATATTTACCTGCAGTATTTTATGGAGCGAATACTAAAATATTAAATCATGTGTAATTATGAGAACAAGAAGAAACTATTGCGGGTCAGGCAATATCACATAAAGACGGAAAGCAATTACTTACTTTTAATAGCACAGGATGAATTTTTATTTATATTGTTAACCATATGTATATTATGCGCATTGTAAAATTAGGCAATTCTGTAAAAAATTGTACATACGATAGTACTGTTAAGTCTCGAAAAAATTGTACTCAACAAAATAGTTCTAGTATAAGATAGCATGTAAATCATTTTGTCGTTAATTAATTTGAGACAAATGTTTTAATTCTCGTTTGTTTTGGGAAAGTGTCTATCTAGCAAATTGATAGAGCCAATATTGGAAATATTTATATTCATTAGTAGGTGATGGAAGTAGTCTTTATAAATTGGTAAAGCACTTGCAAGAATGTACGAACAACTGTGATCTTCGTCGAGCTCGCATCAATCATGGATACGATACCAGTCGTCGATACTCTCGTGAATGTTCACTGGGTGTACGAGAAGAGCATGTATGATTTTTTATGGATCATCCACCACTGGTACAGTGTTCATTACCGGGTCTATTATCTTATATATATATATATATATATATATATAATATACAATTGTAATTCTTAAATTGATGTAAAATACAGATGGAGCGATCATGAGCATGCGAGAGATATTTTTATCAGAAATTTCCTTTAAAAGCTCGATATTTCAAGAACATGACGAAAACTTAGTAAACTGTAACATTTTTAGCAAGAATTTACTGTTCTTTTATGTTTCCATACGCATCAATCTTCTTGGACTTATTGTTAAAATGAATTACAGTTTTGTTACCGACCGAGCTTGTGTCACATTATTCTATGACACATGAAACTGTTTCTACGTAATTCTCTTATGGCTACCTATAGCTCCATCTTCCTCGCAAGCGCAGAGACTCCATTGGTTTTTCACATCACCTTAAGCATAAAAACAAAAACAATGCTGTGGCAGGTCTATAATGTTATTATCAACAGTTGAATTTGTAACAATTTTTTGGAAATACAATTTGTTACGTGTTAAAGGAGTTGGTGGATACTTCAAAACGATGTGTCATTCCAAAGTGAAAATGTACAGCCTTCGTGAGTACGAACGCGTTGTGCTCAGGCTCGCTGATGTGTGAAGCGAGAAATCGTTCTTTCCCCCTTTCCCCAGCCTCTTTCTCTTACAACTTGCAATGTACGTGCAGAAGCATGTAGAAGGGTTGGCCCTGTTCGCGACTCGAGACTGTACACTGCTCACACTTCTATACACGGAACACGGATCGCGATAAAAGAACAACAATCTCGGTCAACTTCGTCGACGATGAGTTGACTCGTAATATGCGATGCTGACATCGTCTGTATCACACTCGAAAAAGTGCGGATTGTTCCCGATCTTCATTTCATCGCGCTACGCTGTTTTCGCGTCATGTGCAAAAACAAACTCGTATAATTATATATCGTTGAAGGTGAATAGCAGGCGGTCGTCCGACGACACTGCCGAATGACAAGCTACAAAGTGTCGAGCAACCTTGAGAAAAATTGCACGATATCGCAATAATGTTTGTGGGAGATCCCGATGTTTTCCTCGACAAGGATTGTACCGACGACGAGTCTCTCACACTACTGGATCTTCCAGTTGAGGTTTGCATCTATTTGAATTAGAGAACTTTAAGCTGTTTCGATCGTTCAAACGGTAAATGTTTGTTGTGTTCTTTCTTACTAGTCGGCTAAATATAACATTAATCAATGAACCGTTGTCTACATCAGCTGTTAGCCGCCATGTTTGAATAACAAACTTTCTTTCACTTTTTATCTCTCTCACTCGACTTCACAAAAAAGATGTTTTATCGTGATATGAACCATCAAGGGTATTATTGATCCATTGTTATATATTTAATGGCATGATTTATTTACAAAAGTCGCGTGAATCTTCACGTAGCAATCGTTTTTGTGTTATAAATGCAATGCACATTTAAATTGCAACCAATATAATACAATTATCATGGTTTTTTTTTGTTTTCCAGATATTTCTGCACATATGTTCGTTCCTAGATGCCTCGACACTCGTACATGGTCTTGGTGTGACGTGCAAACAGTTTTACGAGATACTGAGCGATGACTCATTGTGGAAAGTGCGGATTAGCCAAATTTGGCAAAATGCCCGATATCCAATTCTGCCACCTGGTTAGCTCAAATTCGTAGCACAAATTGCGTGCCTCGCACAACCAATAATTCAGTAAATACTTAATAAATTCCATGTTTTAATGCCAACTATTGATTCGGCATGTACAAGTAATCTAATATCTCTGTGTTTTGTATAATTTATATATCATACTTCCCAATCATTACCATAATTTACGAATTAATAATTTTCTGATAAAGAATTCAGGTTTCACAAATTTCTCATTCCATTGTTCCTCCGTTGCACTTGTGCCTTTTGTAGCCTGTAAAGGGTTTGCTTGATGCACATTCTTAACGTTTGTTAATTTTGTAGATGACGATGATGAACTGTTCTGGAAACAGTCTTGTGTTTCTATTGAGAAGCATCTGGCCTATTGGAGCGATGAAAGTTCTAGGGTGGAATACAGCCTTTCGGAAGGTCATTATAGTGCTATTGATGCACTTATGCTTATGGATGTATGTATCTTGTTATCTTATAAAGAAATTTGGGCATCACTTTACTTGTAAACAATGATCTGTCTTTGTGAAAAAATATACAATTGGAGTAATTTGTACCAGAGTTTTAGCATATAATTATATGACATTTACAGAAAGGACGTTTTCTCATATCTGGGAGCCGAGATCGTTCTCTATGCTGTTGGAATTTGGACACGTCTGGAAACGACGGTATGCAGTACGATATGAATCCTACGTCTCACGAGGGATGGATATGGGATCTCACTGCTGTCGATAAGACAGTTTACAGTTGTAGCTGGGATAAGACTGTAAAATCATGGAATCTCGAGTATCTCCATCTCACACCCGTTATAAAATTTACAATGTACATTAAAACATGCTCATTATGATCTCCAAATTCTACAATTATGCGTTTTTTGAAGGTCTTTTGAAGAAAGAAAAAGGATAATACTTGTACGTCACATTGCAGAGACGTTACTGGTGCGTTATTGTGCGTTACTTCGCATCCTAGAGTTGATATCTTGGCGACTGGTTCATACTGTCGGACTGTGGTATTATTCGATCCACGAGCTGGGCAAGCTCCAGTCGTGAGATATAGAGCACATCGTAGAGCCGTTCTAAAACTCGTTATGAATGAAAATTACGTTCTTTCGGCCAGTGAGGATAGAACTGTTTCTGTGTGGGATCAACGAGCAGGCAGAATAATGAAAACAATGGAGGTAACATTTCACCTCAAATTTCTTTTACAGCGATTTGTTTGGTATACGAGGAGCCTTTAAAATTTCAATAATAAAGAATTGAAAATAATTTTGAAGCTGCTTTTGGAGATCATTTCATGCTATATACGAATGAAAATATTAACATGTCTTAGATTCGTTACGACTGATTTCTAATTACTTTATATTTGTTTTATTTGTTGGACGCATAGAAGCAATGAAAGTATCGTAATCCAATAAAACTGGGTGTCTTGCAGATTTCTAAAGATGCTTATCCAATGAGTATGATCATGGAAAAAGGATCGGTGCACGTTGGCGATAGCAATGGAAATTTACATGTGTTGGATCCTAAAAAGGACTTTGAAGTGGCCAAATGCTTCTCAACTGGCCACACGAAAGGTATAAAGGGTTTGCGTTCAATTCCCGGTGGCTTAATTACAGGTGCCTTGGATAAGACTGTGAGACTTTTAAGCCCGACTGATCCACCGCAACTCATCACAAACTTATCAGGGTGTGTAGGTGAAATTGCTGGGGTAAGTTCAAGTAGATCTTTCTGACCAAGCAATTTTTGAATCACACAGCATTGAGTACATATCTCGAACCATGATTTATATATGCGTATACGTATAAATAATATATATATTGTAATTTCCTTTCAATTTCATAGATGGATTATATGGACGATGTATTGGCGATCTCTGGCTCTCACGTTCAAATTTGGAGACCGAAAAATAGGTTATTTACGAACGCTTCGTGATGTTATCCTGATCACATCTGAACAATGAACATTTCAATGCATACTACAAAATACTTTTTTTTAATACATAAAAAATAAGAGAAGAATTATTTAATAAAGGCCTTGCTAACAAGACACGTTATTTTATATCGATTCCTTGCAGTAAATATTGCAAATTCCAATACCCCTTGTTTTAATTTGTTACATACAGTATGGTAGTAACTGTTTCATTTATTTCCAAGTGTGGCAGTAGTTACGAAAAAACAGGTCCGTTGCGTACTCCGCGGCGAACCGGAAGTATATGTCTGCTCGGTCGATCGCAGCGCTCAATTGTCTGTCTGAATTGGCAGCACTAATGTCACAATACGCACTAAATAACCACACAAATATAATGATAATAAATTTTCGGTCGTTCTAAAATTAAATAGAATATTTATCGTTTTATTGACGTAAATTTTTACTCGTTTCTAGGACGTCATTAAATGGTTTGGCGGATGGTGGTGGGGGTAAATACATGGGGGGCTTCCGGTCCGTCCGTGAGGTCAGAGACGACTGGCTGCGTTCGGTGGTGCTATTGGAAAACACGATGAAAATGGCGTGGCAACCGCAGGAGGAAGGACTAAGGCAAATTTTGACGCTTCTCCAGGAGTCTCAAAGTCCCGATACAGCAACACAGCGTGCAGTACAACAAGTATCCTTATTAATTCTTGTTTAATTAAATAATCGTGAGTTTAATTGGTGAGTAGCGAACGTGAGAACCGAAGGCAGGTCGATGCGCGGGCCAAGGGCGTGCTTTTATTGACAAATTTCTTGGCCCGGGCTACTGCGTGTGCCTGCCGGGTGAACAACGGTTTTTTTCCATGGCTCTTTTATTCTGAACCTGCGAAAATCATTCTCGTTCTTAACGACACATTTTTTCAATCCTCGTGCACTTTCTTTTTTCCGAAGATGAGAATATTTTTTATCACTATCGTAGTAATTCAGTGCAAAAAAATGGTTAAGTTTTACCGCCTCGCGAAACTGTGAGAATCAGGCCAACATATTTCGCGTAACTCAATTTGTCTAACGGTTTATCATGGAAGTGTCCTAAATAACTTTTCCCTGTGACTTGTCGGCGAAAATTGTGATTTAGTGAAATTCTTATACTTAGTAAGATGGTGGAATAGAAGAGAAATGAAATTCCACATGTGCAATTTACAGCACTGACTGTCCTGGTCAGTAAATAGTACAAACTATTTGCGATAATACTTGACTGTACAATATTTTATATAATTTTGAAAACTCTATGGTCTGTGAAACAGTATGTTATCTCTTATGTTATCTCACATTATATAGTTTTCTTAACAAATTAATCTGCAGAAATTGGAAGAACTCAACAAGTTTCCAGACTTCAACAACTATCTTATCTTTGTCTTGACCAAGCTCACATCTGAAGGTTAGTTACATGCTGTTTATTTATATCCATATATATATTTACTTGGAAAACTGTGATGCGCCATCTTATAACTAGATTCTTAATTTTTACATTTCTGAAATATGAGTATCTATATGATATTTATGTATTCTCTTATTATGTGCATTTAAGAATGACACTTGTTAAATAAATTTTCTTACACCAATGAATAATTAACAAAATGATAATAATGAATGTTTTGTGTCCTTTGTTTAGAAGTACCTACGAGATCCCTCAGTGGACTAATATTGAAGAACAACGTACGGGCTCATTACGACAAATTTGTACCCGAGGTTTCGAACTTCATCAAGCAAGAATGTTTGTCAGCTGTGGGCGATCCATCAGCGATGATACGCGCAACAGTGGGAATACTCATCACTACTATCGCGTCGAAAGGTAATAATTCAGAATTACATTAGGCCTGGAGTGATTCGAGAAATGTTTTCTCACAAAGTCTTCCCTGCTTTTTCATAGGTGAACTGCCAAGATGGCCGGAACTGTTGCCGGCGCTATGTCAGATGCTCGATTCCCAGGATTATAACGTTTGCGAGGGTGCATTCGGAGCTCTGCAAAAGATCTGTGAAGATTCCGCCGAGGTTCTGGACTCTGATGCTCTGAATCGGCCATTGAACGTTCTCATACCAAAGTTCCTTCAATTCTTCAGACACTCATCTCCAAGAATTCGTTCTCACGCCATAGCGTGCGTCAATCAGTTCATTATAAGTCGTACGCAAGCTCTCATGATACACATAGACAGTTTTCTCGAAAATCTCTTTCATCTTGCAACTGACGAAGATCCGGAAGTACGAAAAAACGTTTGTCGAGCTCTCGTTATGTTACTCGAGGTGCGAATCGACCGTTTGATACCGCACATGCATAACATCATCGAGTACATGCTAATGAGAACCCAAGATCCAAATGCCGACGTGGCGCTCGAGGCTTGCGAATTTTGGCTCTCTCTGGCCGAGCAAGAAATCGTTACGGAAGCTCTCGGGCCTCATTTGCCCAGGCTCATACCAATCCTCGTGAGTGGTATGAAATACTCGGAAATAGATATTATACTGCTAAAGGGTGACGTCGAGGAGGATGAAATGATCCCCGACAGAGAAGAGGACATCAGACCCAGATTTCATAAATCAAAGACTCACCACACGCTCCACCCGACAATGAATAAACATTCGGAGGAAAACGGTGGCTGTGACGACGATGATGCCGATCCCGACGACGGTGGTGATGATGAAACTTCGCTCAGTGACTGGAATTTGAGAAAATGTTCAGCAGCTGCGCTGGATATGCTCGCTGGTGTATTCAGGGAAGATCTGTTACCTGTCCTAGTGCCAATATTAAAAGCAACACTCTTTCATCAGGGGTGGGAAATTAAAGAGTCGGGAATTCTCGCCCTTGGAGCAATTGCGGAAGGTTCGATTTGTTACTATTCATTCTTTATTTCCCGCTAAGCGGCAAATAACAAACAATACGTTATTTCTTGTTCCATAAATTTCAGGTTGTATGAATGGTATGATTCCCCATTTGGCCGAACTCATTCCATACTTGATTGGCTGTTTGAGCGACAAAAAAGCATTAGTCCGTGCCATAACTTGTTGGACACTTAGCCGATATTCTCACTGGGTGTGCGCGCAGCCGCACGAAACCTATCTCAAGCCTCTTATGACGGAATTACTCAAAAGGGTTCTTGACGGTAACAAACGAGTTCAGGAAGCAGCCTGTTCGGCTTTTGCAACATTGGAAGAAGAGGCGTGCACAGAACTGGTTCCGTACCTTGGATTCATACTGGAAACACTCGTTTTCGCTTTCGGTAAGTGTTAATGTTTTTACCTCATAACCCTTTTGGACTTACTTCCAACTAATTTAGTAATACCGTGTAAAAACAGGAAAGTACCAGCACAAGAATTTGTTGATACTTTACGACGCTATCGGTACGCTCGCGGAATCTGTGGGCGATCACCTGAATAAACCAGACTACATCAATCTGTTAATGCCACCGTTGATAAACAAATGGAATGTGCTGAAGGACGAGGATAAAGATCTCTTCCCATTGCTTGAATGTCTTTCATCCGTAGCGACGGCCTTGAAATCAGGCTTTCTACCATACTGTGAGCCTGTTTACAGGTACAATAATTCGACGATCTTTTATTTCTTGGAAGTGGGAAAAATATCGTTTAAATGCAAGTGCTTTGTAAAATAATTTTGTAAATGATTTGTTTAGGCGATGCGTATCCCTCGTCGAGCAGACGTTAAATCAACACATAGCAAACACTCAAAGCCCTGAACAATTCGAAGCACCGGATAAGGATTTCATGATAGTGGCGCTTGACCTTCTAAGCGGGCTCGCCGAGGGCCTCGATGGTCATATGGAGCGTTTGGTAATGAACAGCAATGTAATGCAACTGTTGTATCAGTGTATGCAGGATCCGATGCCCGAAGTAAGACAAAGCAGTTTTGCTCTACTCGGTGATTTGACGAAAGTTTGCTTTCAACAAGTTCTCCCGTGTATACGTGAGTATGAGATCTTTCATGATACTAAATTATAACGAAATATTTGATCGTGTCTAATTGCTTTTATTTGTTTGTTTTTCTTTTTTATAGCTGACTTTATGCCCATATTAGGACAAAATTTAAATCCGGCTTTCATATCGGTATGTAACAATGCAACGTGGGCGATTGGAGAAATATCGATAAAACTGGGTAAGTAATGCTTGGATAATCCCGTCCTTGGCGGTACCCTGTTTCAAGCGATAAAGAGAAGTTATGCGATTAGAAAAAAAATTAGTACGTCATCGTTGATCATCCATTTGTTAAACGTTTTGTGCAGGTCTGGACACAAGTTCGTATATTCCATTGGTCTTGACGCAATTGATCGACATAATCAATCGGGCGAACACACCAAAAACTCTCTTAGAAAATACCGGTGAGTCTTCACTCGTCGCAATGAGGCTTATTTCACGCGTCATTTTCTGAGTAGTGACAATGTGAGAAGGCGTTCGAAAATTTATTTCATTCGTTTGAAGCAATCTATTATAAATTTGCAAATTTGATTAATGAATGTTGTACACTCGATATGCGACTATCGAAATTTATGTTCGCGACGCCTTCTCGAAACTGGAATTCTTCGGTGGGATGCCGAACTGCGTAATTTTAATTTTGAAGGAAACAATCCCGAAAAGAGTCAAATCTTTGAGAAATGAGAAACCATTTGTCGGCGGATTATTTTTTGAAAGTGAACGATTTTCTCACAGGTTTCAGGGATGTTTGGGACGAAGAGATTTTTATTACATACAATCCTCGTGCACCCGGATAGGCATTAAGGCGTGGAAAATTGCCACTAGGATAATTTATCCATGTTTTTCTTGGATCGAGTCGATGTGAAATTGCCGTGAGTGTGAAAGAGAGGAGATAGCTGCATTTTCCAATTTGAAATGTCTCGGTAAAACAGTTGAGGCTTCCAGAAAATATGATAATAGTAAATTCTAGTTGAACTTTACCGTATCTTTTTTTGGGAAAGGTCAACAACCATTGTGGCGAAAGTTGGGTCAGAGTTATTATTTCTGGGCAAGGGATTTCACATCGCCTTAATTTTATCGACAGAAAGTGTCGTTAAGCACCACGAACCTTATGCACGATTTCTGAGAAAAACTTAGACACTCTCTGTTACTGATACATGATACGTGTTGTTTCTTTTCTCTCTAGTGGTGTGCGATTGCCTCGAGAGGGCTTTAGCGTTCATAATGTAGATAGATATGACCCTCGAGATGACGGTAACCCAAGAAGTTACGCGTCACATGATCCAGAAAAAGAATTCTTTTGCAAAATGAATACATCTCCATAGTGCTCGATGCATTTTCCAACGGGCCCTCGGTAGTACAACGGGTATTAATATCTTCATTAGTTTTTTTCTGACATTTTTATATCTAGCTGGAAGAAAAACGAAGAGAAGAAATTCATACCTCATTATTACAGTTATGTAAATCATAGGATCGCACGCTGCTATCTAATTTCTTTAATTATCGTTTCAGCAATTACGAGTAGCACAAAAAACAAATATATATTTATATATATTGCCTATGTTGACTGTCGGTATCCCATACGTTTACCTGTGTTTCACATTGTCTCTATTGATTGTTAATATTAATTGAAAGATTTTATGATTCATTGGAATGTTTAATTCGCCACGATTAATTGAAAATTTTTTATCGAACAGCAGTATATATATTCAGCCTGATTTGTTGATTCCGCTATCAGTTTGTCTTATTGTTTGTGTTTCCGGTCACTTCACTACACTTCACTTGTCTACTTACCGCAATATGAACAAAATCGATACCGTAGCCATAACGATCGGTCGACTAGGTTTTGTGTGTCCCCACGACGTCGCCCCCATGTTACAGCAGTTTGTCCGACAGTGGTGTGTAAATTTCTTTATTATTATATTCTATTTATATTTATATTTATATTTATATTTATATTCTATTTTTATTAGCACTTTATCCATTACACATCATTTCTTATTTCCGAATATATGAGACGTGACGCTTAAGACATACGAGGGTTGAAGTGTATTTGGATCTATCGCAGCAACAATTTTCATACTCACATGATAACTTTAAAAGGACAAACCTGCAACTGAGATCGAATCCACTTGAGCACTTGTTACAAAGGCAATTGACTTTATATTATATTCGATTGGTTGAAATGTCTAATTGTTATTTATATTTGTTCTTACTCGAAATTGTTTCTCGTTATCTCTTCAATCGTTATGTAAAAGGAAACGAAAAGGAAAACACTTGGGAGTTGGAGTTTACATTTGATCAGGCGCGAATACGATCGTTTACTCATTATCGAAGGATCATCATCGACACTCTCATCAAATTTTTATCATCTTGGGTTAATAATTGAATGGGGGTAAATCCGTGTATCATTATCCCCGTACAAAATTCATTCGCGTATCATTATCCTCGCAACAAAATTATCCCGCAATTTTTATGCGAAGTCCCGTTATTATTATCCGAGTTTCTTTTTTCCTTTCTGGCAGAGTTGAATAAGTGACAAATGTAAATCCAACGATCCAACTACTAAAAAGCGTGGAATGAAATGAGCCGCTTTAAACATTTAATTTTTTATTCTTACTTTCGTTACTTGTCGTAGTTACCTTGCTACTTTTATAGCCGTTACGCCCGTTATTAAGGCATTAGCAAATCGAAAAACAGATTTATCGATAGACGTCAGAGGTGTATTCGTTTATATATTATCGAATAATGCAAATGAACTCACACCAGATTATTGAATAATGTATTTTTATACACGATATGATGAAGAAAAATTAGGGGAGAAACTGGCCCCCTCAAAAAGTTCCGATATTTATATTTCATGACCATCGAATTCTACTTTGACGAAACGAACAAAAAAAAAATATATTATTTGTGACTTTAGTGTGTGATTGAATGTTGAGACTTCAAAGGCTACTTTTTCCCTTTCTATCACGGCTACTCGACCATATACATATATACAAGATCTGACTATTGTGTCGTGAAGAAGTTCGAAGAGGGTGAATTATCGTCGTTCCTAGTTTTATTCGTCCGTCTCTCGACGTAAATTCTCTTCTCTCCACAATGTGAAAAGAACGATCGGCGATACCTTCGATATAAACTTCTTGACGATGATACGTTTACAGTCATTACATTGTTTTTATGGCTCACAATCTAATATTATTTATTTATCGATAGGTGTATATCATTGCGGAACATACGCGACAACGAAGAAAAAGATTCAGCTTTTCGAGGCATGTGTCAGATGATAACGGTGAATCCGGGTGGGGTTGTACCGGATTTCGTATTTTTCTGTGACGCAGTTGCATCTTGGGTAACACCACTCGAAGACTTGAAAGATATGTTTCAGAAGGTAAAGAGCAATTTGAAATCTCATTGGAATAACAATTTTCATTCTCAATAATTCGTCTTAATCATTCTTAATCGTTTGTTCGTAGATACTCCATGGTTTCAAGAATCAAGTCGGTGCGGAAAATTGGAAGAGATTTTCCGACCAGTTTCCACCGCAACTCGGTGAGAGATTGCAAACAATGTATGGCGTCTGAACGGCCCCACCGACTTATTGTGAGTATCCTTTATAATGTGATACGATAGTCTTTTTTTTTTCAAATATGAAATCTAAGATCAATAAAAGTCATTCCATGACGTCAAGTCACAAAACTCACAGTCGTAAAGAAATGTAACTGTGAAAAATCTAGGAGCATTATTATTTTGTATACGAGTAAAAACATTCTTATTGCGAATCGTGACGATCTTTTGTTCTGAACAATTGGTTCGATTGTTTTAGACGGCCACATCAGCGGGCAGGCCGAACGGGGATGGGCGGGGAAATATAAAAATGGGTGGACAGGGTGGGTGGGTGAAACCACGGCCTCTTCTCATCAAAGCATCGTCGTCGTTGTCGTCTTCGTCGCTTCGTCGTCGTTATCGTGTCATGGTCATCGTACTCTCTCGATTGTCGAATGTCCAGCCCACGGGGAACCAAAGTAAGCAAAAAGAAAAAACAAGTCTCTAGTCCGAGAAGCCTCTCAAGCAGGCTGCGGCGGAGACCTAGGGGGAAGGGGAGGGGGGGGGGAGATTAACAAAAAAAAAAGCACAGATGAGAAACAAAGAGTGGACCGACTTGAAACAAACAAAAACAAATATGGCCGAGAAGAAGATCGGGAATTAAATACAAAAAAGGGTGGGGTGGGATGGGAGGGATGGGTGGGAAAAAACAATTCGTGGTTAGTATCACCAATGACTCTTTCAGTCAAGGTATCGTATAACGTCGAGTTGCGGTTCTTAAACGCAAAAAAAAAACAATTCATATATGATACCTTAAGATACACGCTGTAAGCTCTATTTTGATTAGCGCTATAACACCCTCGGGTGTCGTGCTGTAACGCTTGCGTTCGCAAGATACAAAAAAAAAAGAAGAAACGGAAGACTTTTTTTTTAGTTTAACGCGTGTGTTCAAGAACCACGACACTCGTGCGTAGCCTAGCTACGATTTCCAGGAGATAAGCTTCGTTTAGGTCGCTAGTAAGCATAGATCTCACGTTATAGAGCTCCCTGAGCGCTCTGCCGATTTAAATTAAAAAAAAAAAGAAATGATAAAAATAAGACATTGATTAATGGTAACATTTGATAAAATTGGAACATCTACCTCTTTCTGTGATGCGAGTAATATTTGTCGGTCTATCTATGACTCGTAACTTATTTTCAATGACTTCTTCAATCACGCAGCTTTTTTACATTTTTTTTAATTATTTTTTTTTAGTTAAGGAAAAGGAATGAAGGGACCTCGGTATCCATGATTGATTAGAGATCTATATTATTCAATGATCGAGATTCGACAAGTCCGTACAGTGCCATTCCGTTTATTTCAGCAGAATTTTTTTTACTCCATTTATTGTGATATTAGGGTACTCACGATGTCACTGCAGTCTAGTATGAAATCCATGTAATGTATTTTTTTTTCTTTTACTTATGCAATCTCTTCACCATATCTGCTGTGCATCATTGTCGTTTGTCGAACTTGTATTATCAGATTTTCTTTTTCTTTCGCAAACTCGTTTTCCACGGTTAAAAATGTCGATTATTTCATTTATTAACAAAGAAGTAAACGAGAAAAAAAAATACTTTTCGTCAGGGCCACGGAGTTTGGAATCTATGACGTGAAATCTATGAAAATATAAATTTTACTCGCGCAACAACGATCTATGTTTGAGTTGAGTAATCGTTTAAAAAAGAAAAAAAAACAAGAGAAACAACACTGTCATAAGTTGAGAAAAGAACTTGAACTCGGACCTGTTCGACGGGGCATACAAACCATGAGCGAACTTAAAAAAAAAATACGTGTACGTGATGCTATAATAGTAGTAGCATCGAACTTTTGAATTTCAAGAAAGACAAAAGCGGGCTCAGTATGAATTGGATGCCCATGTGACTAACGAGGAAAACAAAAGTCGTAAAAGGCTTGAAAATAACGAACGCCTTGGGCAAGAGATTTCTAGGACTTTTTAGTATAAAGAACATATACAAACACACACGTTTTTATTTCATTATTCCTTTTTTTTTTCTTTCTTTTTTTTTTAACTTTCGCAAATACGCAAAAGCTCAAAAAAAGGTAATGAGAACAACACGACCAGCATTAAAAAAAACAAACTGTAATAGATGATAATTTTAAATTGAATTAAATAAATTTAAGATACCTGGAGGGAATGACGAGAACGCGCGCGAGAGAATGAGTTCCTTTACCAACGGTTAACGATTACGTAGCTAGTTAAAACATTTGAATGAAAACAAAGTTTCATCAATCCTCTTTGGCAATCCATTCGAACCCGTGACAGGGAGAGATCTATATTTTTTAAGATTCAGACTTAATGATCAACATTGGCAATAAGCATAAATGACATTTAGTTGGTGGGTCAATCCTCCAACTCCATTGACAAATTAAATCACCGTTCGATAATCACAAAAACATGAGAAAGAGAAACTCGTCGTGCAGAGATAAAGAAGAAAGAAAATCAAATTACGTGGTCGCTCCTAAACTTACTCCATGCTCGTCAATCGGCAGTATTGCCAAACTTGTCCCAATCTGGTCCTTTCCTTGCCCTGCCTGCGCTAATTTTGTGATATTACTATTTTTTATATTTCATAGGAGCTCAAAAGGCTTGTAAAAAACAAAAAAAAAAGGGGATGTTAAAATTAAGCCACGTGATACTTTACGCGTCGAGTCTAAAAACTAATTTCACGATGCATTCAAAGGAATAAAAGTCGAAGAAACACAGAAAAGAAACCACGAGAACACGATATGCTGAATCGAAAAAAGCATTATGACAAAAATTATTTGCTGCGAGCTTTAGTTGGGTGTATGAAAAATATTTGTAAATACGCTTCATGCTGGAGATTACGTCATCTGGAAACACTTCCCTTCATTATGCAATAAAACTATAGATTGCCTAAGGAATAATAACTGTTTCTAAAAAAAAAAGAAAAGAAAAGAATACCACATAATGTACCCGCTCGTTCGTGTAACCATTACACAATTACCATCGAGTTGTATTATATTTTCATAGTTCCTAAGTCAGATGTAATGCTTTTCAGTCCTATATAGTATGCATTATTACTCTCAGGTTCTCATTACATTTTTTTACTCCAACAAACAAGAAAAAAAATGCTAATGAAAGTAAGAATAAATATTGAAGAAAAAAAACAAAAATAACAAATAATAAGAGAACAAGAAAAAACAAGAGTGATAATACTTTCCTTGCATTACTGTAAATATTGATTCGTGTTCAACGTAATACCGGCAGTAGCGACCGCATCGTTAATGTATGAGCTCTCGTTAAAAAAAGAAAAACTCTGGATTCGGCCGATCTACGATAACAGATTAGCAGTAATTAATCGACTGCCTCTATGATTCGTTTCGTCGTGAGTACATGTGGCTTATTAAATTACATTATCAATTTATCAGGCTCCTGAGGTCCCAAGAGACAACCCGATAATTTGTTCATTAAGCAAACAAACAAAAAAATGAAGAACATTGAAGTTAAACGTGACATCGTCTGTTTACAATACTATAAAATTATAATATCGTATATGAATGCTGAGGACGGAGGCCATTGAGGTAACAAAAGAATGACACAATAAAAAAAAACCAGTCTTTTCTAATACAGGGAGCATCGTGTAAAGAATCAAGTATGTATAGTGGATGTACGGGATAAATGCAACAAAAAAAAAAGAAACGTATGCAATTAATTAAATGGCAAAAAAAAAGTCCACAAGTAAATATAGTGTTTTATCTTTATTGTTGTTGTATGAGACTAGCGTAATAGAGACTGAGCCTCACACGTGGTTAAATAACTATTAACACGTTTCTTAATTAATGCTATTCTATTGTATTTATAATATGGTGTGTATTATATTTAATCGTAACCATTTCGTGCGGGCAGTGTGTTCGGAGAGAGTTCTCGTTCTTTGAGAACAACGAAAGATGCGAAGAAAATAAGAGCGTGCCTTATATCAAGGTGTAACTCCATTGGCAACAAAACGTCGTTTCAATCAGTTACATATTACACCTAAAAAAAAAGACAAGTATTTGTACACATAAATCAATGTACCTTGTACCATCGTGAAGGAACGTTAAATTCATTACTCACTCGACAATTGTCATGAAATTGATCGATCAGCCAATTAGTTGCGTCTTCTCAGCTCATTTCGTGTAAAGTATCTCAAAGAATAAGAATTCTTACAGGGCTGTTCCTAGTACCTGATTATCCTATCCTTGCGGCACACGACTAATTACTTGTTCTCTCCTGGATTAACAAAAGAAGAAGAAAAGAGAAAACCCAGTAGAGAACGATGCCGATTGCATTTTACACATCACTGTCTCGAAATATTTCTCTTACCTTCGGTTTCTCTCGCAAGCGCTATCTCGAGTACATTCCGCGCCTCCAGTGGACAAACTTTGTAGCTACGTAAAAACAAAATGTCGGATGTTCGTTTTCTTTGTTTACAACTATTATACCCAAATCCTCTCTGTAGTAACCCGAGTTCTGTAAGACACAGTTGTTCTTCGACAGTAAAAGAAAATGGGGGTCCAAAAAGGAAACAAGTGAAAAAATATAAAACATCGGAAAAAGCCTATAACAGAGTCTCTTTCATCGTAGGAAAAAGTGTGCGTAACGCAAGTATTTCTTTTCTATCTTAGTGCGACGAGCATGAGACATAAAGTGAACGTCACACACGACACGAGCGTATTCCTATCGTGGAACTGAACGACCAGGAACTTAAGTGATTGCTTCTCTTCATTACAAAGACCTCGTTTTCTCTACACTGTTACAAAAGCGAGGAGTGCGTTGTCTATATAAATCGTGTCCAAACTCGAGGGACAGGTGCGGTAATGGTCCATAGCCGACGATACGGTCACCCTTGAATACGTACACAACGATATATAGTGTTAGTAGATTTAACTCCCCCACCAGTCCCTCGACCGACAGTGAGACAACCCTCCATGGCTATTACGCGAATTGATTCAGCATCGGTTCTGCCCTCGAGCGGAAATACCGTTTAGTTCGTCGTTTCTCCGTTTCTCCTTCTTTTAACGCTCTCTCCACTCTCACTTCACGCGGCCTTTGGCACGTTCGTTCCTTCTCTATTCTCACTCGCTAAAGTATCTCACTACGATTTTCACTCCTCGTTTTTTTCCCTTGTATCCTGCGCCTGATACCTTCAGTCTTGTACCCGTTAAACCGGAACTCTTTGTTACATTATACTTGTAAATAAATCCTGTTCTTTTTTCATCATAAAATCTTCAATAATTTTGTTGTTTTGTACTTGTAGAAAATATTATTGAGACGTAATGGTACGTTTCCGTCGGCTGATAATCGAGCAGTTGTAAATATTCGTCCCGACGAGTTGAGAGCCGCCCGTTGGGGGCGCTTTCCCATTCTTCGTGTCTCCCTTAATCTAATCCGAGAATAATCTAAAATTCATGCCAAGCATAACTGCCAGACGATGATATATATGGTTGGGCGGGGTCGAGATTCTATGTGTGTGTGTAAAAGGATTTTGCATATGATAGCGTTCCTTCCTGTACAAAAATTCACTGTTACTCTCTTACAGCTTTTCGTGTACTACGTTTCGAACTCGTACCAATTGGAGTTGTATTATTATTTAATACCAGGACCTACCTGAGAGTAGAAGAATGAGGCATCTGTAACAAGTATACATCGGGTCAAGACTACTACACGGTAGAGAGCCAAAACGATAAGTAGATTTGCAAATAAATATTTCTTTGCTACAGTTATATTTATTATGTCCACAGTATTTGCCTTGGTCTGCGACTTGGTTCTCGATGAGTGGCGTTGCAAGACAGCCAGATAATTGATACTCGTGGATGATTTCTGCGGGACATCATATCACTGTTACGAACCGGGAAGAGCTTTCCAAGCATCATGGTCTACTATAGATTACATAGCGCATACGTAATCACTACCAGTATAACTATTTACATAAGCCACCCCCCAACGACGAACTCATTTCGATGCACCGCGAGAATAACACTCCAACAGTTGACGTGAATTGGGGATCGTCTATTTCACTTCTCCCTTCCACGTTTTCTTTTTTTGTTGCCCCTACTGGTTTCTCCACAGTAAAGACCCACTGTCGGGAGACCCCCGGGACCAAGGAGAAGGGAATCGACAAACGACGGCCAATTTACCGACGATAAAAAAACTTCTTAAAACTCGGATTAAAATAAGCGACGATGGCGAGCCTCTCCTTTCCTCTATCTTTGTCCGCCTCTTACTGCTCGTCTCATTTTACATTCTCTCCCTCTCTCTCTCTCTCTCTCTCTCCGTTTTCTTCACGAAATTATACCGGACAAGGGAGGTTTATTTTATTCACAGGGATATTTCGGAACAAGGAGCCGAAGCTGTGCGAATCTTGTACTCGTCTCGCGCCAATTCTATCTCCAGGAGGGTGAAGAGTAAACGAAACGAATAAGGGCTTACCAGTTCTTTATTTCGGCAGACGAGTAAATCTTCCCGGGACCCGGAAACCTGGCCGACCAATTGTAGCTTCTTTAAATTTTCCTTTATACGCTACGTGATAAAGTTTGGGCATCTCAATAAAACATTCGATTATTAATAGTTACTTTTTTTCATTGAAATAAAAATCTCAACTATTGCCCCACCACGTTTTCGTTCATAGTTTAAAGTTTTGTGAATATCCAATTGTTCAACTGTTATCCAACTATTATTGCGTGGTTGAAGCAAGCAGGAAGAATTGTGCGCATAACAGAACCGCAGTCTTCCTCAAACAGAACATTCTTTCCATCTGTCCATGTATGTTTAACTCTCAGTAATCACACTTATTGTTAGCTACAATCACGTTATAGTCATACTCTATGAAACCCAGACGTTTTTAAATTGTTATAAATAATGAAATAATGCATTGAGCGATATAAAAAAAAATACTGAGGTCTAATTTGAACCATGATTAAAAAAAACTCGTGAAAAGTCACTTTTTTTTTTACAAAAATTGCTGTAACTCTTGTAATTATTGACAAAAATTGTTTTATAATCTGGAAACAATGTATTTTGAAATAGACATAGCGGTTTCTGTGGACTTTTCAAAAAGTCTATTTCATCCAACGCAGATGCGATTTAGAAGGAAAGAATGAAACGAAAATCCGACTAATCGTCCGATTAAAAATCTACCTACTCGGTACTGAAGTTGAAGATTCAAACTATCGTTACATGGCGTCACAAAACCCAATTGATGAATTTGAGTGAGCAGTATCCCAAAATCAAAAAAGGTCAAAAAGGTCAAAAAAGGGCCTTAGTCCCGCGGACCCAGTGTGACTATTAAGGGTTAAGAAAAAGAGTCCAAGGGTTTCTTCTTGTACAGTTGACCCCAAATAATGTTCATGCTCTCCTTGCTCTTTTGGTTCACAATTTCTCATGTCCTAGCTATTGATTTGCATGCTACTCGCTTAATTCGTTATCCAACCAAGGAGCTACAACGTTAGAGCAATGCACACTTTGAGTTGACTATTCTACAGAATTATTTCTCCTAACTATATATGCATGTGTGTGTTATAACACACTTGTATACGAAACCGACTGCACGTATATCGTTAAGCACACGCAGACCTCGAACTCTCTTGGACAAATACGTTGAAGCTGTGACCAACGCACATTGAGGTTTGTACATACATCAAGCTTTCATGCTCATCGGTACTCAGACATTGTATATCTATATATAAACATATATATATCGTATGTACTACTACAGCATCCACGGCCGAGAGAGCACGTGTATACTCGACCAATAGAACGATATAACGGCGCCCTGGGGACGACGAAGGCGCGTAACACGATTACAAGCCGGTGTGTTACTATTGCTGTTGGTGTACATACAAACACATATAGCGAGCCAGAGAGAGAGAGAGAGAAGGCAAGCCAGTTCGTCGGTTCGCTGCTTGATTTATCTGCGCGGCGTTGCGTTATTGCATTAGCGCCCCGACGGCGAACCCGCGTCTCTCTCCCTCTCTCTATCTCTCTCGACCTCCCACCCGGACCTCAAGACCTGAGCGCGAATCGACCATGGGCGCATCCTTGTCCCTGCCGTTCATCCCTCGTAAGAAGAGGAATTCAACTTTCTTTTTTCTCTATACTTCATCTTTAGGTATCGATAGACGTCGTGATGTTAATAGAATTGTTGATGTACTTTTTATATGACCCCTAGTGGTCAACCCCTGGTTTGGACTCAACCTAGAACTGTGGGTACTCGGTTATCTCATTTATCTTCAATCTTTTGGGAAATTGCAATTAATTGCTGAAAGTATGGTTCGATGATTTGACTGAAAACTAATGATCACTAGATACCACGACCTTCTGACAATGGTCAACACCATTATCGTTGGTACTTGGAAATAGACTCTGAAAATTTCACCTTGTACGATACATCATTCTTTATTTGTAGTGGACTATTATTCTATATATTTATATATATATATATATATATATATATATATATTTATGTATTTATATATGTATATTCTTATATACTAAATTTCATCTCACAATCAGTGTTAAAGGAGGGTCGACCAAAAGCACTGACTCGTAACACTCCACCGAAGTCTTCCAAATCTTCTATCATCACAGTTTAATCGTTCACCAATTGCATAATAATTGTCGCACTCTTTTCTTCTCAACGAATCGTCACACAAGTTTTTATTTGCACCATTTGCCACAATGAACTTTCGTTATTTTGTACTTTTCAGAGTCTTGTTCTTGCGCTCTCATAACGATAACTCTGAGAACCGGCATTGCGATAAAGCGCAACTTTACATGGAGCGTTTCCGGTTATTACGCGGGTCTATCGAGACCGAGTGCTTCTTGGTGTCTTCTCGCTTTGAGCCGAAGATCGGCGATGCTTGAATTTTTTGAACGTGCAGCAGCCGCTGCTAAGGACGCCGCGAGACTCAACGGATGTGGATGATTCGTTGGGGGAAGGCAGAAGAGTCCACCAGCCGCTGCGTAATGGAGAACGGCAGGATCGAAAGCCGAACCGACGGAGGGTCCCGAGGTACCACTCACGTTCACACTTGTTCCAGATTGTAAGGGTGGATGCAATCTTAGTGCTGGAAGATAAGGCGCTACTCTGCAAGGCTCCAGAGCCGTCGGAGGACTTCGCGGGGCCAACACCATCCCACCTGAAACACCTCGTGAGATCCAGGAGAAGTCAGAGGAGAGAGAATAAATGGTAATCAGAGAAATTCAATATTTTATACGATCTACGGATACGCGTTTCTTTTCCTTGGATCGCTCATACTGGATTACCCCAAGGGCATTCTTTTTTTAACGGTTGCCGTCAAAGAGGGCTACTTTAACATTGCGGGTAACTTTGGCAGATTTTGGGGCTACTTTGACACAGTGTTAAATGCATGCGACCAATCCTACCTATGAATGTGTGGTGTGCGAAAATACACAATAATTCTTTTTAAACATATTTCTATTGTTTCCAATTCATTGTTCTAGTTTATTATAAAGTTGATTTTAATGTTGTTAAACTCGATTTTGATCTCAGTAATAATACATAATGTAAGACTGATAATATAAAACTTGCAAGACTTATAAGACTGATTTCAATAAAAATAATAAGACTGATTAAGTGCCTATAATAGCACCCCAGGCACTTCGTATTTTTATATATGTTTCATTAATAAAGGTGATAATTTGACAGGAAAAAATTGTTGGTTTTCATTTAATTTTATGTGAGAATGCATTAAATATTAACTTTGTTATAAAAATGATATCAAACGTAACCATTACGCTTTGAATCTTCGATATAAATTACGTTTTAATGCCTTGTCAAAGAAGCTCCATACCGGGATTACTTTGACACTTTTTAAAAAATATATAAAAAATAGTCGGGGAGTGGGAGAGCTTGACTTTCTTACACATTTCATAGCCAAAGAACACATTGGTGTATTGGAACAAAAAAAAATGGGATTTAGGATGTCAAACAAAAGTTACATACAAATAACTTCCAAAACCTGTCAAACTAGCCCTCTTTGACGGTATGTATCCTGTTGATTCAATTATGTTCGTATCGTTATTGGTAATTGAATTACAATTATTACAGA
This sequence comes from Tryphoninae sp. A BG-2022a, assembly GCA_030522965.1. Classification (NCBI taxonomy): domain Eukaryota; kingdom Metazoa; phylum Arthropoda; class Insecta; order Hymenoptera; family Ichneumonidae; species Tryphoninae sp. A BG-2022a. Next base: position 45,626 of record JAPYZT010000037.1, on the reverse strand, counting down.
TCATCGAATTCTCACAGTACCTTTGTGAAGTTGACTCTCGTGTTTGCGACATTTGGCTCGACGATTCTGAAACCAGACCTGTACACGAGCCTCGCTGAGTCCCAATCTTTGGCTCAGTTCTTCTCTCATGAAAGCGTCCGGATAATGAGTCTCGTCGAAGAGTCTCTCCAACTCGTTAAGTTGTTCCTGGGTGAAATTAGTTCGGGATCGTCTTTGCTTGCCGTTTCCACTGTTGGCGTTATTTGCGCTGGATGCACGGCAATTGGAACCTAGAATAATCGCCCTCTATTATTCACTCGTAGAAATTGTCAGTAAAAAAAAGCGAGCGTCACGAATAGTCGTCTTTAAAGCACGAAAATAGACATTATACGAAATTTATTTCGTCTTGATCTTTCTCGTCGTACGTACCGTTATCGCTACGTGCCAAATTTAAACGCCGAAGTTTCCGTACGATCGTTTCGCAAATCTCTTCACGGGTCATTTCCCATGGCCCGGGGTCGCCCGAGTTCCCGGGGAGAAATCATCGTAAATTCTCTAGCCGATGCTTTTGTCTCCGGGTGGTTACAGCGATTAAAGCTTTTATAACGTCGAGAACGTTGGGATAGTTTACAATTAGCCAACATTAACGTTTTTCACGAGCTCGACCCTCGACGTATTCCCTCGTCTTCTCCACTGACAATGAGTCATATTCTCCTACTCTCGTACACATAACGAACGCGAGATGTCGCCTCCGTGGCTCGCATCTAGGACCTTCCCTCATCGTGCCGGAAATTGACCGCGAGCGCTTCGCAAAGTCAGACGCTTTCGGTACGTAACGGTGTTGGTAGATGAGTTAATTAATGGGTACTTAATGCAAAGTAAGTATAAAAGGGGAGATTGCGCGAGTGTTATCGACTAAATATAGTCAGGTACGTAGTAAGTTGCGCGGTATAATATAAAGTGCTATGTACCAAGGAGGTGAGAGAAAGGGTGTACTTTCACCCCCAGCGGGCAATGGCGTCTCGAAGAGGCCAAGGAGGGTTGCTCTTGCAATAAGAGACTGCCCCAACGAGCTAAGAAATCCGTGCGATGCGAAGCTCTCGCGAAGGGTTCCGCGATTAAGCACCTCGGCGACGCTCGTGGAAGAGCCATGCGATACGCTCTCCCTTGGCGAAGGGCTGCTGATTTATATAATTTAGCAAAGTGCCGAGTGGTAGACACTCTCGGTGTTCTTATATCGTATCGTTAGTCAACCTCCTGGGAATTCCTCGAGACTCGCGCTATCCTTCCAAACTCTCTTGTCCGTGCATCTTAATCACCGCACCTGGAATATACGCCATTATAAGGGTGAATCTCGATCATGATCGTCATCGCGTCATTGGTTCGATCCGATAGGACGTTGATAACCCGCAAGTTTTCGCTAAGACGAGAACAATCGACTAGTCAACAATGAAAATCTTTTAATTTCAATCTGACATTACACATTTCCGGTTCGTAGTACAGTTTTCAAGAAAATAATGGATTTCCGATGCATTTTGGTTGCCCGCACATTCTCTCTCTACATAATTTTGCAAAACGTGAAAATTCGACGTAACGTTTTACCGGCTGTGAATCAGTCGCGTACATCGGTAAACTGCAAAATGTACTCGGTTTTAATCAATTAGCGCGTTGGCCGGTACGTGGTAATTCAATCGAAATGGCGCTGAAGGGGACGAGGGAAAATTTAGCGCGAACCGACCGCGCCCGCAAACGTATGCGTTACGGTGGTTTAAAATTTCTCCGACCACTTCACAGCCCTGTCGTAGTTATATGCCAAAATGGTAGCTGATGGTACGAGGGTTCCCGAAACCCCCCGCAGCTTCCCGGAATAACGCAGTTATCGATATAGCGTTTGCTGTGCACTGCAGTGCCGAGTGTATTGCTGCAACCATCTCGTACTATATCGCCCGTTTCTATCAATTTAACACCTATAGAGTAGGTATTGTTATGATTTATACATATATATATATATATAAGATTTGTTAGTGCAGCTAGCGAGTTCGCTTTAGCTCACGGAATACGAAACAAGGCCACTGTTAGCTGTACCATACCGCGTGTCTCTCGACTCCCCCTTAGCTCCAAGAACCGAGGAGCAATCACACTCGGACACGAGGGGTCGCTAATTCGATTACTAAGAGCACAAGCTCCCTTCGTATACGTATCACTGTTTCTCTCATACTTTCACGATTTTCGTCTTTGCTTCTCACACCCCACCCAATTCCTATCGTAACCCTCGTTTGACTCGAGTGTGCGTTTATAACACCGTACCCTATGCAGCAACTATGAGATGGAAAAAGAATATCCACAGCGAAATTCCAACCCCTACGACTACATATGCTGCCTCATCGTCGGTCTTGTGAATAATCAAGGGAGACCTCGGCTCCTATGTACGCGATACGGTAGTATTATTATGGAATAAAGTACAGTGTAGTCGAGTCGAGACCTCTCTCGCATCACCCTGATCGTCTTCAAGCTTCGCTAATTTGATGAAGCAAGCTCTCTTACGTTATAAGAGCGATGGCTTTCAGATCGCACTAATCTCTCACGATTTACGGCCACGTTAATGTGTATAACGATCCCCAACTTCGACGTAATTAAATCCATTTCCCAAAGGTAAACAAGTTATTGGCTAAGGCGCGAAGTAATCTATGCGCTCCTAGCGGCAAGCGTTTGTACTATCCAATATGGCTGCTGCGGCGCGCTTTTTAAAAATCATTTCAGTAATAGATCCGTGTCGATCGTGGATGTTTGTTTACGAGCAGGGTGTCTTGGTAGATCCCACACGATTCGAGGATATAATACAAATTGAATAATGCGTTGATATATAGTGACCCTCGCTATACGAAAAATAAGTGCCAGAGAAATCTCTTACATCTTCGCGACCGAGTCGTAGATCAGTTTGGCGAGTACGATATTTCAAAAATTTACCCCAACGGGCGGTAAACATTGGAAAGATGCTTTGACCGGGGTTCTCGCGAGATCCCCTCATGCTCGTAGCTCATGATTCGCGTCTCCGCCGATGGTCACTCGTGTACCATGTAATATGTACCAAAAAACACTCGCACTGGGTAGAAAACCGGCCGACTCTCCTAGTCTCGAACTTGCTTCTAGCGAGGAGTCAAGCTTCACTGTACGAGGATTGAATATTTTCTTCGTCCCGTTCCACGTTCGGGCCGACACGTTAGTACGCAGAGGTCGCGAACATAAATACGTAAGTTTCGGCGGGGTTGGGAGAGAAAGAGAGAGAGAGGCTAAACGAAAAAGTGCTATTTCTTCCGACCAACTCGCTCCTCGAAGCGATTTCTGACCAGTCTGTGGAGGGGTTGGATTCTAGGGTTGATCTACTATAGCACTTCGTTGTCGAGCTTCCGCGCGAAATGCCAAGTCGAGGAAAGCGATGAAAGTCCGAGAAGCCGAGTTTTTCTTCTCGCGTGCTCAACTTTCGCGTATTCTTCTGCGTTAGAAAGATATATATTTATTATTTTACTTTTGCCCGCTACTGTGATACGAGCAAAGATCGTTGTCAAGGGGCCGGACACCGACTGCTGTATATTTATATATGTATATATATATATAATACCAATTCGCTGGTGGCTCAGGCCAGATTGCTTTTTGATTTGCGCTTAATCGGGAAAAGTTATGGACCCCGGAGAGATGACGTTTACCGTTTAGGGGGGATGGGCGGCCCGTCATAGCGCGGCGTACACGCAAACTCTCGCACCGCGGGGTTGCCTGCCCAGAAAACTCGTCATACACATGTATATGGGCGCACACTAATCCCGAGCACATATTAAACCATAAATCTATATGAATTTACAGAGACCCGCGGAAAAGTTTTCGACGGGAGACCCGCGCGAGAGAGTGCTAAAACTGCTCGCGAACGACGAGTTACACGATTGCTCCACTCTATCTTGTCGCATATATACCAACATCCATAGAGCATGCAACATTTAAAAAAAACATCCCGGAAATATTCAACCCTTCCCGGGCTTGCGTAGGGACGCAATAACGCCTCACGACCTTTTTCAAAACGATTTTTTGTCAGATCTTGCTATACACTACTAGTCTAAAATTTTAACGCAATTGATCATCAAGATTGTAGATCTTGTGCAAGAATCAACACAATCACGTTGGTTTGATTCCGACTTTTGTGCATTTTTAAATTCTAGTGAGTTTCCTTAGATTAATGATACAATCTAGGAAAGTTTTGAATATTTGATATATTTCCTAAATCGTGTTCAACTTTAGAAGATTATTTTCAAATTATATAGATACTTTAGCGATTGTACAAAATAAAGAGGATTCGATTATATCGGGACATTTTTAATGGAGTTGTTTGAAACGTAATCGATAGACACAGTCTCGACCACCGTATGTAACGATCCAATTAAAAATGAACGAGAACGTACATCTATTAATTACAAGAGGGAGAGAAAATTCGATCAGGGGATGAAATAGTTATCGAGAATTGTACCTTGTCCCAGGTCGAGAGGTGGAAAAAGAGCGCGACAAAATGATCTCGTAAACGGGATATCTCGCGCGTATCGTTACGTTATAATATGTATAAGAGGACACGTACGAAAGAAAATGAAAGCGCGTCTCGGGACTCACCTCGGTCAACAAGCGCGAGAAAAGAAACATTGGGAGAAAGAGGATAGAGAAAGAATCTCTATATCCCAATCACTTCTGAGCTTTATTGGACGATGTTCGTGAATTATTAAGGTGCTTCCCCGACGGTTTCATCGGGGAAACCCTCCTCTATTCCCCACAGCGATGCGCGCCACTACCGACCACACATATCCTCGTGGTGTGTTTTTCTAGCTCTGTACAAGCCCCCAGTAGGACAGAAGTATTAGAGCACATATAGCGAGATGTGAATCGTGGGAGAAGAGATGGTTTCATACTTCGGATAACGTCGAAGCACTTTGAGGCGTTTAGTTCCCGCACGGATTTTTATTCCGACGGACAAGAATCCTCCGGACGGTAGAATCGACCTCTTAATTTTTTCGTCCAAGTCGTGGTTTTTAAAAGAACTTACATAGTTCATTTCTCGTTCGTTACCGATCGTCGTTGAAAAATTAATTACGTATGTCGTCGTCACGAAGAACGATGATAAGAGCGTGTGATCGAATCGGTTATCGTTTTTATTTACCTGCGAATTAAAGTTTGAGTGTATTTAATTTCCATCATTCACTCACCTTTCCCGCTACTTTCCTCCGGATTCGCGACCGTTTGTCTCGATAAAACGTTCGCCACTTGACTCTCGGTACATTTGCTTTTTCCATCGTCGACCGGAGATTGGTGAAGCTTGATTCCCGTTGCGGCGGAGGAAACGTCCGGACTTGGTGTACCGCGAACATCTCCGGCTAGGTTTGGAACCGGCGGTGGCGATGGGCTACAACCCAATAATTTTCTCACCGAAAGCTTGAGTTCCGGTGTCTTCAAGGTAAACGGAGCTGGTGTTGCGGCTTTTGGTATTCCAGGCAAAGTCGTTGTTACTGATTTTTCGGGACTCTTCTCTTTGATCGCTTCCCGCCTCGAAGATTTGATCTTCGTTGTAACGGAAAGGTCCTCGGGCTGTAAGCGTGCTTCTGGTGAAGACGGTGGATTCTCATCGTCGAGCGACGTCTCGGTGTCGCAGGAACCGTCCCGATTGCTCCTCGTCGAATTTCCATCTGGCAAACCGAATTTTCGAGTCATATGTTTTCGTTGATTCCATCACGAGCGATAACTTCAAAATGATAAATATTACAAATCGCGAGAATGAACCGGTGGAGTGAAAGATAAACGGTGAACAATTGTTTCCTTGGACAAACTTCTCGACCAAGCGAGCGAATGACATTATTTTTATTAACCGCGTGATAAGGAAAATCAACTAAGTTGAATTACAAATTACTGTTTGAATTTCTGTGTGATTGAGTCAATCTGTTTCAGGACAAGTGTTTAGATAAACAACGGGAATGATCCCTAAGATTAAATGCTATCTTAAACTTTCTTTCGCTGATTCCACCGGGTCATTGTTCACGATATTTTGTTGACCTACGGACAAAGTAAAATACGAATCGCGCGTACGAGAATCGCTGACACTGTCGACACTTGTAGTAGAGCCAAGAAGATGAGCGACGCTCAGTGTTATCGCTGCCGTTGTCGTTGTACTGCCGTTGGTACCGGAAACCGTACAGTTATTATTACCACTGTAAGATCCACTAGTTTCAGTATTCACAATTCCATGATTGTCAGCAACGGAGGTTTGCTGATAATGATGATTGGCTCGATTGACCACGGCGGAAGCGACGACAGCCTCGCGATGTTGATGCTGCTGATGACTCGCGGTATTCGCGTGATCGAAGCTTTTCGATACAAACTGCGCCAATTGTTCCATTCTTGGTGAAATGGCTCGCCGGCGGCGACGAGCAACCGTTGACCAACACGCGGTCCTGCCGTGCTGGTACGGTGGCCGCGCGACGGGCAAATTCTCTCGGCCGTCGTCGTCGTCGTCGTCGTCGTCGTTGTGATGGTCGTAGATGTGTAAAACGATTCGTGTACACCACACCAGTGTGCTTTCGGGCAAAAGCTACAACCAGGATGTCGAGGATGCCACGCGCGTACCCCCAGGTCCGCCATTTCAACGCCGGCCAATCCAAAGCACCGTAGGCGTTACCCGGTAAACGCCCCGGATTCTCGCATCCCTTACCGAAAACCCCTGTTTTTAACCATCCCCTTTGGTATATCCGGCGCCGCCGCGGAACCGCAATCCCCCTCTGGCACGAATCTTGCACGTACGTGTTAGTGTGTATGTTAGCGCCGCTCTGAACTCCCTCATTAGCATTTCACCCCATTTGGAGTGAACGCGGTCCTTACCGCACTCCGCCCATCCTGAATTTCCAACTGGCATAGAACGGCTGTACGCACAACGCCAATACCGTCAGCCTGATGGTTATCCATCCACCGTTTTCCCACCAAACTGTACAGGACGTGTTATAGTGATGCCACATAGATTGCAGGATATCGAATTAGTCGTATCATTGCCAAAGTTCTCGCGGTTAATTCTCAAGCTTCCGAACGCTATTTAGTTAACCCTGTCTGTATATTCGATACACGGAGGATAAAGAAAGGTGCAAATTGAAATTTACACGTAATTCTCATCGATTCGCAAAGTCTCCTCTGTGACCAATTGGCTTACCCAATTTTTTGCTTACTCAGAGAGGAAGCTTTGTCAAACCGCCAACACTATGAGCCCTGGCTCTTCCAATTTTTAATTTACTAATGTTTCCTTCCAGATTCAAGCCTAGAGAATCAATAAAATGTTGTAAATAAAAAATCGCAGATCAATGATTTTGTCTGGAATTTAATTAATTTAATCAATTATTACCAAAGGTGTTCTAACCAATTATTGTTATTTGAATCACTTCACCTCCCATCATCCAGAAATAAAAAATAGTAAACCGTTATTACATATCGCCCTTCAAAATTTAATATTAATGTACAAAATCTTTTCGAACCTCACTACGAATATTCTAATTAGCAAACGTACCTAGTCACAATTTAGAAATCCCACTGATCGAAAAGAATCGCAAGCTCGTCAAATTCTCAAACCTGTAGAAAAAGAGTCCAAAACGAAAGAAAACCCACGACTGTATTCAAATGCAACTGCGTTCGCAAATATAATTGTTCGAACAAACATTCCTCACGCATCGTCAATTCTATCCCATCCCTCATCTGGATTCCCGCACATAGACTTTTCTATTCCACACTAGCGCTCTAGGGATAGCCCTCGTCGTACCGGCCTTAATGGTAGATATGCAGTTTAGCATTGACAACTCGATAGTAACAGAAAGACAGAGAAGGGAAGGGTCGTTTGGCTGTACAATGCTGACTTATGGATACGGGGATGAAGCGAAGTGGGGGTTCGCAGGGTTGCGATAAACGAGAACAATCTATAGTTGGCCACATGTAAAAGTGAGAGAGAGAGAGAGTAGGTGGCGACGAATCCTCCTGTACATCGGCCACATGTAAGAGAGAGAGAGAGAGAGCGAGTAGGTGGCGACGAATCCTTCTGTACATCGTTCCTGCATCCTGCAAGTAGAAAGCGACGTTAAACTAACATCTATATATGTATGTATGTATACATAGGAATGAATATATAGATACGTAGCACAACCGGAGAAAAGCACGAGAAGATATTGTGGTATGTATCCGTGTATAGGTGTAAATGTATGTGTGTGTGTGTGTGTATGTGTGCGACGAGGAAAGCGCGGTTCTCTGTAACGCAGGCAGACGGAGCCAATCAGAACCCAATGCGATTACCTTAACGAGAAATCCGATTACTTATTCATTCCCCCTAACTCGAAATCAGTTTAACTAATCGTTTAATTCGGTCGCTTCGCTCGCTCTTCCCCTCTTCACCTCGCCTCTCGCTCCATGTCTCTCTCGCTCTTTGGGCTACCGTCTGGTATTCCGTACGCACTGTACACGGCAGATTTCGTATAAACGTTGGCAATCCCAACCCCCGAACGCGAGGCGGGTGCCCTTTCCCGGATACCACGAGCGTTTCCGTTGTACAGGGAGAAGGGAGCTTTCCTATATGTATCGAGAAATAAACCTTCGTCGACGGCGCGCACACCGTCCCCTTGGTTGGTACACAGTGTATCGACGATAGGGTAAACGCTCAGGAGAAATAACGTGGAAGCAGCGAGATGGGAGAGGTAAAACGTGCAAAGTGGGAAAGGGAAGGGGAATTGCCAGGACGATGGGATGAAAAAGGGGTGTGGGGGCACGGAAGCACATGAGAGGGGGCGACTAAGGCCTCGTTCAATTCAATTACGTAATGAATTGTCGTGTCTTGAGTAAACAGCCTTCCTCCTCGTGTCTCCTCTCGTCGGATTTCGAGGGATAGACGGAGAGAGATGTTTGCGAGCAGAGGGATGTCGAGAGAGCGCAATTTTCGGAGGGGATGCTTGATAAGGAGGGAGAAAATTCGCGAGAGGGATATGGATAGAGTGAGAAGAGGTGTAGGCGAGTCGAATCAATCTACACCGTTTTATCCTTCCGCTCTTTCCGCACTCGAGATTTCATCTTTCTTTCTGTTGTTTTCTTGAGTCGAAAGTATGGTTTGGCTCAATTTTATCGAGCCTATGGCACCTTGATTCAGTCTCGTTGACATAAACCATGCCGGGCTATAGTTTTATTCTATTGCGTGAAATCCGACAATGCGTTAGATTAATTGCTCTGAACTAAACCTTATTACAGTTTGGTTCGATTTAGTCGAATGAAACTACGTGATACTGTAATAATTTGATTTAATCCTTTGAGTCCTGAGTACTTTCAAGCTTGTGTGGTCCGCAGACGCATAGGCTAACGCATATATGCGTCCTTAGGGCTCAAAGAGTTAAAACTGGAGACGTGACCTTAGATCGTATCTTGTAACATATGAGATAAAATTTAAACAATTAATCTCAATGAATTTTTCTTAAATGATGTCGCACGACTTTTTTGTCATAAAATACCTGAAATTCTAAAACACAAAGTTACAAGAACTATCTTGTAACTTTGTGCATAAGTGCGAATTATGACGACATTCCTGGAATCGAAAATGTAGATGATACACTATTGTTTTAAAGACATGTAACGAACTTCACTGCTTACCAGATATTCTAGATTCGATCATGGTCGCCTTTTGGAACAAACTCCAAATTCCGAGTATACTTTTGTCACAGGTTTGCAGGATGATAACTTAATTCAGTTTGTTCCAAATTATTGTCTAATGTGAATCTTCACTGTCATTATTTTTAGGGTAATCAACCTCCAAAATTGTTGGATCGTACGTCGTTCAATGTCTGTAAATTCATCTCATCAAGTGATCCACGAAATTTCTGGTCGTGGAAACGTGGAGACAAGAGCAAAACAAAATGCGATGGCCAGCCCACAGTCTGTGGAAAGCCTACGTTGAAAAAAATCCAACCCACCAATCCCAACTGTGCCTCCAAATGTCTCCAGATAAGTCGCTGCAAAGACAAGGAAATGGCAATGAAGAGATTGTCGAATTGTCAAGAACCAGAAAAAATAACAGAAAATCCAATGTCTTATTGGGAAAGTTTGTTTGGTTGGACGTCTAAAAGTAAGAAACTACCAGATCCTCGAAGTTGCAGGAATGCTAATTATGAAAGGCAACGTTTGCGACAAGAAGATCCTCGTTTGTGCGATTCACGATACGAAGCTACTGCTGGTGATGTTTTGATATTCACCGAATCACCAAGACCAACAATCTGCAAACCACAAGAACCTCGGCCGAAGCAACCGCCTTCGTATAAAGTGCCAAAAGCAGTTTTGACACAAACATTTGTAAAAGAAGCCGAAGCATCTACACACCGTTGTAACGCTGCATTACAATTTGAGGCAAGCTGCAATGACGATTCGCCAAAATGTTTAGGACCAAAAGCATCGATATTGCCGTTTGAAGAGCTGAGACCACCCGACAAACAGAGAAAGATTTTTTCTTGTAAAAATGGAGTTCGACCGGAAGATGTTGTCAAACCATTAAGAAGAGTAGTTGACTGCGGTGGCGCATCGATAGCTAATGAACGTCATCGACAACGAACTGTAACGCCATCTGTGGATGTAAAACTCAGTCAGCACGATGCTACAGAATTGTCGTTGCATCTGAATAGTGCGCGAGATAAATCTAGAATCGAACAATTAAAAAAACTTACGAGAGCTAAAGACGATAGCAGATGTTGCTAGCTTTTTGCAAGAAGCACGTTGAAACAAAAACCATGTTTCCCTGGTTCCTGTCAAATTTATACACTGGCTCATTTTCATGATAATTCGTCGTGGTACAACAGATGAGACGTAGAGAAATAAAAAGAGAAGACAAAAGAGTATACAATTTTTAGAAGTTATAATTTGCCGTTAAACAGTGTATCTCCATTTGATAAATTGTACAAGAGATCTACGTACGTCCTGATAATAAATAGAGAATCAAGTTTCCTAGCCGATCGATCGATCGAAAAAAGCTTCTTTATATCCAACACGAACTTACCGCCTTACAGGGAAGCACCACAGGATATCCGAAATTCTGGCACCATGCTGCTCTCTGCACGGCGTACATGTGAATCATAAGAAATAACCATTTATTCAAAATGGCAGCAACTTCGAGGATGGAGTGCGGCGATTTTTTAGAATTTCAGGTATTTTATGACAAAAAAGTTGTGCGACATCGTTTAAGAAAAAGTCATTGGGATTAGTGGTTTAAATTTTATCTCATATTTCACTCAGACGTCAAGAATGTGAAAAAAATCAATCTTGTTCTACGATACCGGTGAACCTCCGAAACCCCGTGTTGTGATAAAATTCATTTAACTTATCTTGATTGAGTATTTTATGAATAATTTTTTATTTCAATTGCGATATTATGTACTTTAATAATTCTGGCGTGTCTTACTAATCTTTTTTAGCATTGACTAATTTCACGTTACAATTCTAACCTCAATTTTTTTTGGAGCATTGATTTATGATATATTTTTATTATAGGATACGCTGAAAAAAATGAGACAAGTAGATGACAAAATAATATACCTGTTGAATACGTCACTACCGACGGAATCGTTCAAAAGTCAATTCGATGCCATGGGAACGTGCAAAGATCTCTTCCAACAAATTCAATCGGGGCATGCTCAACGGGAGGTTGCAATAAAGAAGTGTCTGCAAACATCGCGGGACAAAGTCAAGAAGCTCAAAGAAGAAAGAGATGCGAAGCAGGACGATCCGATGATTCTAAAAAATCTCAGAAAAGAGCAAAATACTTTGAGAATGTTGGAATCTGAACTGGGAGTGGAAGAAGTAGTGAAGAAACGTACAACTCAAGTTTATTACGAAAAATGCAGAAGTTTCTATAAACCTCCAGCATCGTTAGACTCCTAAATGGATATTTTGTATCGTACTTGGATATTTCTTATTGTATAATCGAACAATCCAGATCTACAAACACCGAAGCAATATCAAGTCGTACAAAGTCCATCGTGGCCCTAAAATTCAGTTGTAATGGTTTTCCAGAAACGAAACTTGTACTGTACATATATAATACATGATTCATAAGACGTTGATTTTGCGAACAAAATGATTATCTTTTTTTCTTTTCATACAAATTCATACAAATTTGCTATGCCATAGATTATGTAAATATACACTAGATTTATAAAGTGAACATAAATTCTAAGATTACTTTGTAATGAACTCAAAAATATCAAGCTCCTTCCTAATTCCTCGCTCAAGTATTCACATCCTTTATACAATTTCAATATAACAAACAATTGTATAGTAACGAAGATTCCAAATGAGACGTAAGCTGATACAAACGTGACATTCATTCTAATTTCCAATTTGCACTGACGATTCATCTTCTCCTAATATTCATTTAGTTTGACTTAGGGGGTGCTGTCATACTCGCTTTGTATTCCCGATTAATCTCAGCGTGCCAATCCATATTTGCTTGACTTATCGTTTTTCCCTGTGCCCGCTCTTTTTTGCCAGTAACTACAGCCCATACACAACCGAGTAGAGTCAAAACCATCATCACATTTGCTAAACGAATACGAAATTTACTCTTCACCTTCTCCAGAACATCGTACCTACATGGAACAATTACAAAAATAACAAAAAAACAACAGAAGATGACTATCTAAAAAAATTGGTGATAATTAAACGTACGGTACTCTCTCTGGAATTTGCTCCTTGCTTGGATATTTTTTTAAATAAACCAACATCCACTTTTCAAAATCAGAGCATTTCTGCCCCTTAGACCCTGTATAAAGAACATAATACAATTAAAAATTTAGCTTGTATAAAAACACTGGTTCACAAAATGTACTTCCTGTCTTTTAACAGTGCAATGAAATTGCGAAAGGAAGCTAGTGTTTTTGTGTGCCAAAATTTGTCAATGAGCTTTCATGACGGTCAGTTAAATTTATAAACAACAGTAGAACGTACCTAGAATTTTGTCATGGTCAACACTCGGAGTTGTTTTTGTCGCAGAACTCACCGAGTCCATCTCTTTTTTTGCATCTCGTAGTGCAGGGTTACTTCTAAAGAATCTGACGTATCTTGAACGCCTGGTAGTTCTTATTAATAACTGCCTAAACATTTTCCTACACGAACCACAATCATATTAATCATGTGATAACTAAATAAAATTACAGTTCACATGACGTAACGAATATTAATTTAAACATGACGGACCACTTACGTTTTTTGGTTGTGTGTATCACAATTTAAGTATGTTTATAATATCAATAATAAGATCGAATGTTCTCTCGATATTATTACAAGGTTGTTCTACCTTAACAGTCCGTCTAAATGGTTCGAGACGAACTGACCCACTGTTGTAACTTGTGAAATATGTATATATATACGTATGATGAATATACGATTTTCAGCGCAGTACATAGAATCTTGAAACCCCTGGGTATATCGTACAAATTTCCTCAAAATCATTTGGCACCTCATGAATATTTTCTTCAATAAAGAATACAAGCATAATTTTTTTTATATTGTATTGGATAAATACTATTATAAAAGAGTAGCGATAGTTGCCATTATAATGTCACGACAAATTGGCTGTATTGCATTATTAAAAAAATATCTTATCACGTTATCGCAAGATCAGTGGAACCGGATACTGATTAAACTTCCTGTTTCAAATACGGATTGCAGTCCAAGGACTTCTTATATCTTCGAATATCTGTTGAACGAACAAATGTTTAATGTCATTTTATGACGTGATTTTCATATTATTATCATTCATTTGTCAAGAACCCTTGGAAGTTAAAATGTCGGCACTGAACAAGACAGTCAGCTGGCTCTGAAATACGTGCGAAGTGTCGCGTCGACGTAGAATACTTACGTTGGGACCGGTATCTCCCCTAACTTGCGTTAAACTGAGTTATTAAACGAGACAAAAGTAAGAGGTGCCTACATGCAAATTGTCAGGTTGACTCTTGCGTACGTGACGATATGTATTTTACCCCTCTAATGCAAGAAGTAGAGCGGGGTCCGAAAAAAACTACTTAGTCTATTTTTTACATTGTATTTTCAAAGAAATTGCATCAACGCATATTATGATACAATTTAAACTTAATTGTAAGATCTTTAAAAAAAAAGATATTGTGGTTGTAAAAGGAAAAATATTAAAATATATTTCTACATATAGGACAGGTCGACTTCTGGCTTGTCGTGAACCATTTATACTGTAAAAGAAACAAATTGAATTAGTCCAAATAAAGAAATAAAGCAAGGGCAATATTTTGTTTCCATAATACTCACCAGACAAGGTGCATGAAACTTTTTGCGACACCCGTGACACGACAGTTTAGGTATCTGATAAGTATTGATATGAAATATGCTGTAGCATATGAAGCACTCCTCGACGCCCGCAAACTTTTTGTCCAAGTTCTTCTTCCACATGAGCAATCCGTCCCAAATCGACCCATTCTGCGTGCAGCGAATATTTTTATATTGTACCAATATATGAACACTGACAACATTTTTGTAGCGATAAAACAAATGGCTCACTTGATGAGTCAAAAAGATGGAAAGTTGCATGTGACAATTTCTCCAATTGGCAGCACCCCCAGCATGTTGACCAGGTTCGACAGTCACTGGACCAAGAGGATGATTGCTCGGTAACACCATACTTAACTCCAGCTTCGTATCGGTCATCTGATATAGAGCGACGACTTCGCGCACAGACGGATGCACTTTTATCTAAAACATTCATAATATAGAGAAACGAATAATAATTACGATTATTATATTTTTAAAACCATCTGAGAATATCCAAATGGTACGCTATACGTTCTTTTAATTCTTATGTATTATGCTTACCTGCATATTCTCGATATCAACGAGTCTGTTATTCAGAAGTTCTTCCTGACACAACATAGGGCTCACATAGAGAGTCGTGATTTTTTCTACAGCCGCACTGACCCTGCTATCCGCCGTTCCCCACCATTGTCGTACGAGTACCGGCAAATGTCTCAAGCTATTCGTGTACAACCAGCAAACGATGTGATCCAATCTCCATTCGGACCAGCTCTCTGAACAACGCATAGATTTGCAATTAAATAATGTTCAATTTATTTAAATGCAAACGAATAAGATTTTCTTCCCAGCATTCGTTTCACGTTACCTCGGAACTCTAGGTATGGCAAAGTGCTAAAGATCTCCGTTAATTGTGATGCTTTCGATTTATTATCCTGAAGGACTTCGACCGGCATTAACCTGAAGATATTATTCAGGAGAAAAGGAAAGTAGGCATCTCTGAAATCAAAAAAGTTGGAAAGTTGATTCGCTTCGTAAGATCGTTAGGCTGATCAGAATGCTGAGGCTTACTTGACGAATTCGGCATATTGGTAGCGAAGATCAGCGTGAGCATGCCCGCACATGTCCAGCACATTGGCCCAAGCAAGAAGATATCCTATCGTATAAGTGTACGAGTCGGTGTGGGGTTGAATAGTGCAGCTCGTTGTGTCGCATAATCTACACATTACATACAAAGACAGGAGTTTGATTATCAAAACGAGAAATTAGAAACAGCATTGTCGGCTTAAAATAAAATGACTCACTTGAATCCTATGAGCATAGTATTAACAATCTTTTGCGTGCTCGAAAGAACTTCATCGAATTTCCTAATGTTCAGATCGTTCGATTCGGAATTTTCACCCTCGAGAAGAAGTTTGTCCTCTTCTACAAGTTTCGGGATTCCGCGACTCAACACGTGATAAGCAGCCAATTGCAAACTCGGTACAGAGGATGATAATAATTTTAACGAAAGGTTGATGATCACGTTTGAAGAGATTCTTTGCGATTGTACAACTTGTTGATGTTTGAAAAACGTGTTTCCATCGATCACACTCATAGCTTTGCCCAAATAATCCAAAACTATTACTGGCGTCAAGTATTCACTTTTGTTGTTGTAAATATCTGTTAAGATGGACATAGATAGATAATATTTACATGTTAAATGAATAAATTTATCATAAAGACTGTCTTTACTACGAACCAGCGTAAAACATCCATGTGTTTGCGACTAGGAGATGTATCTCATCGGCAAATACATTTTTCCATTCATCAAGAAGTCCCGATGGTAAACCCTCAATTTTATGTTTCGCTTGTTTGTTCATTAAGCTTTGAACCTCATAGTAAAGTTCGCTGACGGCAACAGTTAGAGCTCTCGTCTGTAAATACCACATTCGTCGCACTTTCGAAGTTTTATTATTAGTATAAATGCTGGTCCATTAACAAACCTTGAGATTGTCGTGCGCGTGTCTGGATTTGTGGACGGAAACTTGCCAAGATCCCAGAAATATTGTAGTGGCATCCCAGAGTTCAGGAGTGAGTTTTGTGGGAGCAACTCTGACGAATTTACCAAATAGGCGAATAATTTCGAGGGGAAGAACAAGCTCGGACCATTCAGCTGTACTGACATCTCTGTAACCGGATTTTTATTCGACAGTGAGGCAATGTAATTTTCAATGGTAAATCGCTGGAAATTTTGACTCACTGTTCCAGAAGTAAAAAGTCCGATTTGGATTGATGTCTTTTGACCATTTTTTCGAGGACTGCGATAGATTCTGTGATGCCCTTTTCATTACTGAGAATGTTTCTGGCTGTAACAACAGCGTTGATGTCACGGGCCAGTTGTAAATCATGTCCCAGCGTATCTTCCGATTTTACATATTCTGATATGATCTGCAATGAAATAAACTATATTAATATGGAATAAAAGTTTAAAAGAAAAAAGAATGCAATATAAATACTTGAGGTCCTAGTTGATCAACTTCCAATAAATGTTCATCGGAGCCGTGAACCAGGTGTAAAAATTGTGAAAATAAGCTGCCATTGTTCCAAGAATCGTCGACGCTGTTACAAGTTGAACACATTTATTAAACAATCAATATCGATTAAGCGTTTATGACTATTTCAAAGATCCATTACTTACTTTACAGCATCTGTTAAGATTCTGTTCCAAATATTTTTCGGAACACATTTCCGCAGATCTTCACACTGAATTACTAAATTCTTGAGAACCGACTCGATTCTTTCGTAATTTCTTGCCTAAAAAAGTAACATATATGGTCTACTGTTCGACGATTTGTATAGATTGGGAAGCAAAAAGATTTATAATCTCACAGATTGGTAGTTGCGGCTGTAAACGTGTCCGACACTTGCGCATAGTATAATATTAGTTAGCATGTACGGAAGTTCGGCCAAGCAATCGATAACTCCGGAATCCACCTCGTCGTTCATATCTTCTTCGTCCAATTTCTTAATAAGTCTGTTCAAGAGTTTGGAATTGAAAGAAGCCCATTTGAGGCAATTTTCCGTCTGATCGGGTAATTTCTCATCTTTCAATGTAATAAATTTAACAGGGCGCGATGCTGGTATGCTTCGTATGGGATTGGAAAGATAAAAATCGCCACAAAGAATTTCGCCGTAGAGCGCCAGGTCCAGAGACTGCGGAATCCATTCCTCAGTGAAGATCTTATCACGAACATTAAACTCTATGGCCGATCGCAATGAACCACCAGCATCGAAATTACTTGCGGCTTCGACGAAATCAACAGTGATGTCGACTATGACATCTTCGACATTCAAATCGTGCCTTAAATAAACGATAATTTATGATTAGGTGAATGCCATGAAGAAATAAAGGCATTGGTAGAAATGTACTTACGAATTGTACATTTTTTCTTGAATAATGCTCATGCATTCCTGGTGCAGTTGGATGAGTTCATCACGCTTCAATTTTTCGTTACACTTTGCGACACCCATTTTCCAAGTTTCTCGCGCCGGATCCATTTCTGCTGTATTGAGAGGGTCGCGAAGACTAAGTTCGAATAAAGATTTTAACATTTTTATGGGACCACTTGTCAGATTTTTATGGGTCCAACTGAGACCCAGCAGTCGAGAAATTAATTCAGTGATTTTTGGCGGATAACTGGAACTTTCTGCAGCAAGATGACTGCAAAGGATTGTGGCGATACTGGAAACCGCTTCTTCATTAATGCAGAGTTCTAGACAAAAACAACATAAAAAAATCTCCATTTGATAATAATTCTAAATGATACAATTAATGAGCCTCACCACCATCAGAAGCAGTTTCAAAAGCAAGAATGAGCACGTTTTCATCATCGTTCAATCTCTCACAAACATCTTCACTGCCCAGTTTTCTCGCCAGATCTGTCAATTGTTGGGTAACCTGGGGCTGGAGACACCAATTCCTTATCGCACGATCGCTTCTGTTCTTCGTTGATAACGCGCAAACCACAGCGCTCCTTAATATTTTCGCATCGCCGAGCTAAATGACAATGTTGTAAAATGTAATTTAAAAATGTATGATTATGTAGCTGTGCAATTTATAAGTGTGAATTTCTTACCTCTACTAAAGACTTCAAGACAGACTCTTTCTTCGAGTCGTCTATGTATCTGATAGCACTAAATACCAGCTGAACGATTGCATCACTGACGTCTGATCTTTCGATCAACCAATTCTTCAATACTTTATCATAGAACTCAAATAAGTCAGCATCGTCTCTGTAGGCTTTCGCGATTCCAATGAAAAGTTGTTCGCTCACGAAATTCGTTACAAGTCGATTGAAAAATTCGAAATTTTTATCGAACAACCGAGATGTGTTCTTTTTGAGATAAACGACACAAAGATTGTTAACAAAATCATTGAGTTCTGCAAGAAAAGTGACATCGTCGTTGATTTCGGTTGCTTTTGTCTGCGGTTTTTGTTCCACAGGCTCATCCGGATCGGAAAATTTGACTCTCAAATTTTTGCGGCTGTGTGTCGAAGCATTCTTCAGATTTAACAAAAGTTCAATTTGCGTATCATGAATGTGCGAGTTGTCGTCGTAATTTTCACTTATTTTGCTTAAGAGGTTTGTGAACATCGTTTCGAGCTCAGCCCAAAACTTCTCAATAAGTTTGGCATATGTTGGATATTCTGTATTGGCACGATTTTTACTCCAGTAACGAACGAGTTGAGTAACTTCACAAAAGAGAATTGTCTTCAACGAACCAGATTCCAAAATACACGATTCGATCATCGGCATGAGCTACACAAAGAAGAACTGGGTATATACATAAATCATCAGCTGCTCGTGTTTTTTAATTCTTTCATAATCAAAGTTTTTACCTGATCTGTCAGCAGTGCCTCACACATTTCCTGATCGCTTTTATGCAAAAGAATCACGTATCTCAAACACTCGACAAAAGATTTTGTGATGGCGAACATTTCGGAGCGACTCATCTGTATGCTTTTAGCTGTGAACCTGATAATGGAAATATAGAACTAATAGTCCATCATTGAACTATAGTTTACAAAAAGTGAGTATTTCTCAACAATAAATTACCCCTGACGCATGTGTTTGAAGAAATTGACAAAGAGCATCTTATGATCTACATTGAACTTTGGAAATTGACTGACGAATGGCAAAAGATTCGGGTACACAACGGTCGCGCAACATTGACCTCCGCTTTTCAGAACTTGCCATAATTTTGGTAGTACAAGTTTTTCGACACTTACCGAAAGGTGCCAATTCTAGAAAAAGTTGATGTACATTACATGAAGAAATTTTCACGAATAACTAGAAACAGAGAATAAGCATCAGTTTCCTACTTCTATCTTGTTGATTGCAACCAACATTGATTCCCAAACAGCCGCCACTAAGGTCGGGTCTACTTCGTCAAGACTATTTAGTATTGCGGTCATGGCCCGTTTTTCCTCAACTTTGAGCAATGTTGTGGCGTTTTCAATCAACGACGCCAGGGCATTAAAAAAAGCTGTCTTCACCAGCAAAGACTGGTGCTTAGCAAGCTTCCAAAATCGTCCACTACCGATTATTTGCTGATGAGATTTCTCAGTTTTTTCAATTTGTACAGGTGGAACTTTCTTTAGATAGGAGCAATAGGCTTGCAAGCTTGCTATCAATACCCTTTGATATTTCGTTTCCAACTCTTCCGCTGTTAAAGTTCTGAACCAGAAAGTATATACAATATATAGAATTAAGAACTGTTTTAAAATCGAGTATTATTCTGATTTTGGAAGTTAAAGAAAATGAAAAGTTTGATTGACTGACTTGTGTGTATTCATAGATTGTGGTGTTTTAACCGTGATAGTATCACTGATGTACGCCAAAATTTCTTCTTGACAATGCACAATAGCATCAACAATTTTTCTCTGTGGAAAAGTGTTCTGGAAAAAAAACTATAGTTAGGAAGTGTTTTGGAATTTTTTAAAATAATTGTGTTAGAGTTTCCTTCATGTGAAAGTGCTCTTATCTTAACCTATTCTATTATTCTTGAATATTACATGGGTTGCAGTAAAATTACCTGAAAAGAATTTGTTGCTGCAGATGCAGCCGGTGGATATGTATCAAATTGAGAAGTAAACCAGGGACCAGCAAGTTGTTTCAAGTAAACTGCGATACTTTTACCCACTCTTTTGACCAAAGCGGCATGGGCAATCTGAATAGCTTCACGAACTCTATGCTCCACATCTATACAGAGCATACAGTACAATCGTGGCCAAAAAGGCAATACTGCTTCTACAGATGAAAGTGTGCAATCTCGACACAGTTCCGCAAACTCTTGCAGTGCCTAAAACATAAGTTTAGACTCCAACAAAAAGCTCTGGTAAAAATGTATGCTTCAACCGCACGCTTGGTACTTGCTGTACACTGTAAATCTCTACAAATGTACAAGTTACACAAACGTGTGAACGCATTGCAAGCGCTTGCAGAAAATTCCCTTTGATTTGTGACAGAACCAACGTGCGCGAATCGGCTACAAGTGCTTGCAAACCTACACAAATCAAGCTAAATACTCTATTCATACGATTAAATGTGTGATGGCTTGTTGAGTTTCGCCAAGCATGTAGTCCTGGCTTTTAAAAACACATACCTTGAACTTTGTCGTAGCATCTTTTTTGTTCATTTTTTTCAATACCAATTGAAAGTTTGTATCTATGGCGTTAATTTCAACATCGTTCAGGGCACTTAGAGACAAGCCTGGTAAAACAGGAACGTAACCTCCCTCTTTAACAGCCGAAAAACCAACGAAAGTTGGTATTGACGTTCCCAGCAATTCGGCACTTCGACTGCTATTTGACGGCTAATATATAATTAGAAAATCATCCATTATTGAAATTATCCAATAATGTTAAATATCATCATCGTAAATATACGAGGTTATATCTCGTGGCTATGACGTTTCTCTCACCTTCGCATTGTTCTTAGTTCGTTGAGCTTTGTTCTTCCCCATATTAAAAATAATCCACAGGTCAGTTGACACAATCGAACTGTTTATTGCTACATGAATTTCGATCTTTCTTCCACAAACAGCTGTATGAATACTACTGTTACGATTTGCGACTCGAAACTGCAATCTCTGCGACGACGTTGAAGTTTTTTTTATTATGTCAGTAAGGACAGCCTTTGAAATCCGTCGCCTGTATCGATGGCAGCACTGTACAAGTCCACATTGACCCAATGTTCTGCACAGCTGAGATTGTTTTAGTGTTTATCAAACGCCGGCATCCATGATTTTCAACGTCCACGGAGATTGTACGAAAGATCGATCGACAGATAGCATAGTTTTGTCTAGGATGTGAGTATGATTAAAATGGTCGAAGCTACAAGATGTGAATATTACAATTTTACGTTTTTTCTGTGTAGCATCTAGTGAGAACGTGAAAAGTGATGGGGATCGATCGGGTGCTCGGCAAGCGGTTGCTGTTATTCTATTGTTCCTTCACTTCCATTTACTTTCCGGGTATTCTGATCCTCTTGAAATTCAACGAGAGCCTGTACAACGTGGGAACCTACAAATTCATACCCATCTTGATAATCCTCATGTTCGCAGAAGTTATTAAACTTTTGTTCTTTCTGATGCAGCGTGATCAGACGACATTGGGAAAGATAGATGCACGTTCAAGTTCTCGCTCCAAAAAGCCTTTATCAAGAGCTTTGAAAGAATGTTCAAAATTCATGGCTGCCATGTTCTTACTATCATTAGCGTATTACACAATTATTATTTTATTTGGAGCACCTGTAGTCACTCATCACGAAGAAACTACTATGCTCACTGTAACTTTAGCCACTCTTACGTTCGTTCCGGCCTGTCTACAGTTGGGTGTTGACACAGCCCTCTCTATTTTAATGAAGGCCCAAATTCAAGGCACTGGTCTTATAGGAGAAGCTGTAAGTTTAAACATCAAGGCTACTCTTCTTGGAGCTTGGCTAGGTGCAATAGCCATACCTCTGGATTGGGACCGCCCGTGGCAGGCTTGGCCAATTCCATGTGTCTTAGGAGCGCTGGTTGGATACATGTTAGGACACTTTGTGACTCTTATAAAGATATTGCCGGCTCTTCGATCGCAGAAAAAAGCTCAGAAGTCTTGATACAACCGCTCCAATGAGCTAATTAACATAAAAAAGATACCTTGAGTATTATGATAATGAATAATTAAGTTTTGTACAAACCACTCATCAATGAGAATGTAGCTTATGTCTTATGAAAAAAAACTTGTAATTATTGTATTATCCTAAATGAATACTAAACAAATCAACCATTCATGTATAAATATTTAAAATCTGCAAAAAGTTCGAACTCTTTGAAAATAAAGTTTCATATGTGGCGCGTTGAAAACATTGTCTTGTAGAGTGTTTACAGAGTACTAATTTTATGCGATTGAGGAGTCACGTGACACAATATCGAAAATGGCTTCGACCATGGTTTTATAGATTGGAAACCTTTTCTTTTTTGAGTTGAATCTGTCATGCTCCCTAGCGGGAATTTGTACTACTACAGTAGCTTCATTCGGGTGACAGAGCGAGTTTGAATTTTTTAATTGTTGGCACATTTATATCCAGTTAAACGGCCAAGCATTCTTAATTTGTGATTTCTAATTCTTTTATCACATGTCTCCACGTTTTCAGTGTTATTGATATGAAATACACCTGTATAACATAGAACTCTTCATTTACCTAACCTCCCCGGTTGCGTAGCACACAAACTTAGACATGGCCGACTCTCTTCAGTGTTCTCTTCTCAGTGATTGCATTGCTGCGTGCACTCTGATGGTGTATTCACCGCGACGACGAACGCTTACACCGCTTGTACATTACTTACGCGTACACGAAAATACTGCCATTGAGCAGACTCACAGTTACAAACAATACAGATTATCCGCAAAAAAAAGTTCCGCTGCTTCGCGAGTTTTATTAGTGTTAACAGAGAATTTACGTGCAAGATTTGTTAACCATCAATATGCTGAATCAGGCAGTAGTTGAAGCCTTGTATTCGGCTACTTACATCGAAAATTATCTTGATTGTGTCGAAAATCTTCCAAACGACATACAAAGGCATGTTTCAAGATTGCGTGAATTAGATGCTACTTGTCAGAGTAAGTATATACACCTAAATCATAACTTAAGTGGCGCCGCCCGGTAACGACGAGACCAGGCGTAACGAAAATATAACTCATAAGAGAAAGAGAGATGCACATACTACTTTTCCGACTTAATCTGAGTTTTACGCGATTTCGTCATAGGAGTCCGGTCGTATCGCATACAATCCAAAGATATTTTACATGTTCTTAAAGATATTTTGAAAACTAAGAACTACACATGTTACAATAACGATTTTTCATATTATCACAGATTATTTGAGAGAAGTAGATCAACAGCAGGAATTGCTGAAAAATGATGTTGATATGTCCGTGAGGAGGCGAGCACTTCTCCGCGTCCAGCAAGCCCTGATTGCAGCTCAGGAAATCGGCGATGAAAAGCTACAGATTGTCCAACAAGTTCAGGATCTCATTGAGAACAAATCACGTCAATTAGATCTAGATTATCGTAATTTAGGTAAATTATTGAATTATATCATAGCTATTTATATATTTTTGTCCAATTATTTTCATAATATAATGTTTTTTCCATCTCCTCGCAGATTTTAGTAAAGAGCAAGAAAGTGCAGAGCCGGCACGAGAATCAAATACGACTCTGAACTCGAGTAATACCAGCAACACAAACAACATAGAGCGCCAGCCAAAACGAGCAAGAAGGACACGCACAGAAACATTGGTAGAATCTGCACATGCTATGGACATGATAGTGATGTCAGAAACAAGATCAACGACACTGGCGAACACGAGTAATGGCAATCAAAAGAAAGCCGCAGCTGCTACAACTGGAAAGAAGAAAAAGAGAAAATCGCGTCAGGGAAATCAGCAAAATCAACATCGGGAGGATACTCCACCACCACCCGAGGATGATTTGGCGATTGATCCAGATGAGCCAACGTACTGTCTCTGTGATCAGATATCTTACGGCGAGATGATACTCTGCGACAATGATCTCTGTCCTATCGAGTGGTTCCATTTTTCATGCGTATCACTGAGTACAAAACCAAAGGGTAAATGGTTCTGTCCTAAATGCAGAGGTGATCGTCCTAACATCATGAAACCGAAAGCCCAATTTCTCAAAGAGCTGCAAAGATACAACAAGGAAAAAGAGGAAAAATCGTAGCAGGATTCGAGCGCGTAAGAAGCTCGAAGAGTTTCGGAAATATTGGACACCTTAAAACTGACTTGGATGAGATTCGTATGGCTAAAAGCCACATGACAATGTCCACGAAAATCTGAGCCGGGCTCGCCATGACGGAGCGCTGCAGCGAGTATGACAAATGCATCTCGACATCGCACAGTGTTCATCGAGGGCAGTATTGTTTCGAAAAAAAAACCATCGAACGTTTCAATAAAATTTTATCGAGACGTCGGCAATTGAGATCCAGTCGCGAATATTCGTCGCAAACTCAGATTGGAGCACGTTTCAAATACCAATCGCAGAGTGGAGGATAAATTTATAAATGGTATAACCAGTATTAAAAAATGAATGTAAATAAAATGTTTGTTTAACGAACAATATCGGAGAGGAGATCCACTTTGTACATCAATGACAATATCAACATTCTCCGCTTCTCCCATGATACAAACAATAACAATAAAAAAGAAAGCAAAATAGTAATTGACAGTGAAGCATCACACTGGTATACGTTTTTGTTTATTACGTCACTTAGAACTTAGAGATTCTATTATACTTAATGTAAATATATCTCAAATCTAGTAGTAGTAATGAAAAAGAAGAAAAAAATGGTACGCACGTTTTTATACTTATGAGTAACGATCACACGAGTTACCGATGTGATTTTTCTTGATTTCTTTCTTTTTAAGTAACATGTGTGTTCTATCTTTGACATAGGTATTTGTACCTGGAAAAAAAAGAGTCAACGATGCGGGTTGGAGAGATTTTTTGTCTTGTTTTGTTTAGATTTTTTCTCTTTGCTTTCGTTTGATTTACAATATTTGTGTACTTGAAGGGAGGGAGATCGAGAATATTATGCGCTACAAGAATACACGATAAAGCTTTTCAGGATGCCGCGAGGGTTCTCACAGGGTCTCAACTATTGTCACCAACCTAATGTCAGCGTGGATCTTCGATGTGACTCTCCTGGAAGTTTAGCCAGGACTGTTCGACAACTGTAGCGACTCTCTTTTCGTACTCTCGTTTATTCTCCTGATACAATTGTGCGGCCAACGAGTTTGCCGGTGAATTTGGATTTGGTTCGTCGAGCAGGGACTGCAACAAGACAATTAGGCATATGTCGATGAATCTTTTTTTCAAAAACTCCTCACAATTGTCTATTATAGTAATCTTATATATATTTATATATATGAATATATCTTTGGTTTACTATTCTCGGAACGAGCAAGGGAAATGAAATAACAAGCGTGGAGAACCGCATTGAAATTATGCGCTTTATTGTATGTACGTGTATATATATTTATATATGTATAGGTGATTTTAGTTTCTATATGAAGTACTAGAATTAAATTGAAGTACAAGTCTGTGCTTGTCGTATCGTAGGGCATATCGCTTTTCTATAGCATCACGAAACAAGAGAAAAAAGTTACACAATTATACTCCATCGTTACCCTAATATTTTTGCTTGTTTCACCATTATTCATTTTCCATCGCGTCTCTTCTCTTTTCATTTTCTTTTTCTCTCTCGCTCGAATATCAAATAAATAAATACACAATTTTATAATAATTTATTATACAACATTGGTAAAAATTCGTTCTAATGTTGCACATTGTGTGGTTGTTTAATAGACGTTTCTCGTGTTTTCTTTTCTTTTTCTCGTTTGAATTGTTTATTTTAATGTTTTTTTTTTTAGGGAGTGACATGCTAAGTGGTTAGCGTTAACTCCATGGTAAGGCTGCACGTTCGCTTCCATATATCGGTTGTAGAGTTGTTGTCGGTTGTTGATCGAGGCTCAACAGCGGCAAGTACACACAACGCCTTCCAAGAGACTAATCCACAAAACTTTGCTCCACGCAAGCCTTCACTCGTTTCTCGTACTCGCGTCGATTCTCTTTATAAAGTTGCGCTGCCATTGAGTTGGCAGGTGAATTCGGGTTTGGGTCACTTAACAGCGACTGCAACCAGACAAGTCGTACTTTTGTTACGTAATTGGCCTGGACTCTGTATCATTAACTAACTCTCGTTCTCTCTTTCTTTCTCTCCTATTTTCTCACTTTCTTTCTCTCCCTCTCTTTCTCTCTATGCAGCAAGTACTTTCTCCAGTGCTTAGGAAAAACTAATGTTATCAAGAGACAATGTCTCGACCCCAAGTGATAAAGGAAACAAGACTCAAACAAACAAAAAGTGTAATTACTAATATATGATACAATATCCTCTGGATAATAATGCAAGAAGATTGAACCGGTGCTGCATGTTATATCGAACGCTAGTTATTTTTGGGCAAGGATAATTAGACTTTGCCAAATTGCAACCGCTGTTAAGGCAACAGTGAATGGTTTTTTTTCGTTGTTTAGTCGAGACAGGATTCCAAATGGCATATTGGAGAAATTTCTCAGTCGAAAAACTGGAAACGGAGTAAGCGCGGACCAATTTTTTATATAATCCCTCTTTTCATCGCATCAGGGAGACCACGAGTAGGTCGTAAAAGAATCGACCGTGAATCCATTTATCTCGCAGCAACAGTAATTTCTCTTTCTTCTTTAAGGTAAAAGTGTTTATACGTTTTTCTTTTTAAATTATTTGATAATTTACCTGTATTGATGTCAGAATTGCTGAAACGTCGTACGTCGGACTCCAACGATTTTGCAATATGTCCAGACATATACCACCATCCGCATAAACGTTTGGATGAAACATTTTACTGACGAATTTAACCGTTGGCGGTTTGTTTGGATACTCCTCTGTGAACTCTATAGTAAGTTTGAATGTACCATCCTCGAACGGTGTATCGTGAGGTCTGAAGCCAAAATATTTCATATTCGATATTCAGTCTGTTGTATCATTGCCAGTATTTTCTAGCTAGTTGTGCAAACGTGTTGTAAAAATGACCATCCTCTCATTACGTCAAAAACGATACACTTCATTAAATGAACCCACTTTCTTTCAAAACTACCTTCAACACTTGAATCTTCTTTAAGATTTTATTACAAATGAAACAAAAACGTCTTGTGCAATTGGATGGAAACAAATATATATTTACCAATAGAGATTCTTTTACTTGTTGCTTTTTTCAGACTCGGAGAACAAAGATTATATTTTTCTACATTAACAAGTAACTCTGAATTATAGTCATGAACAACAGAGACAAAATTCACAAAGTTTAAAGAATATTTGTGGTATTCTCAAACGTTACAATGTTATGAGTAATGGGAGGAGTCTTATGGACAAAATATAAGTAATACACACCCAAATATCACCGCATTCCATATCATGATATTATTGTCCGTAGGAGCACCGGATACGCCAGTAGGTGGATCTTCTTGTAATCTTAGGAGAAAAAAGAAACAATACATGTTGATTAATCAAGGAGTAATGGTAAACCGAGAAAATGATGAATTCCCTGTGACCCTGAACGACCTAGGATGTAAAATTCGTAGTGGTCTAAATTGGCAATGTTTCAGATACGGAAGGGAGCTACGTTGTGGGATAAACGAGATTTTGCATTGCGCTGAATAAAATTTCTACCAATTCACCAACTGTGATTGTCCAATTACGATTGCCAAAAAAATCAAAAGGAAAACCGGGTCTGGGAACACCGTACAGATCCAAGAACAAAAGCTAGCACGTTACAACATGAGACGAATAGCCAACTGTACATAATGGGAATTTGTGCAAAACCTCGACCTACTAAAACATCAAAGTTTCAACGTTTGTAATTCGGCATCGGGAGACAATGGTAGGAGTAAAAAACTTTCGATTGGCCATGAAAGAGTATATTTCTTTCATCAATGTCATCGTAATCATCGATCGCATTCGTGAACAGGATTAAAAAAAATATAATAAAAATATACGTATACATATATATTTCTCCGGGAATATATCACGTATATATATCAATATAAGGCACGCTCTCGTCGATCGCAGGCTTCTAATAATAACCGTGTACCCACGAGTCACGGTGACGTTAGTGCGTCGTCGTCGCGTCGTCGTCGTCGTGCTCGTGTGCCTCTATATATGTTTTATTCTCGTTAAAAGATCATGCGTTGATCAGAAAACTCTCTGTTTTTCCCCCCCGTAAGCCTGTGAGAAATCGACTTTCGAGCTGTGACGCAGCCAACACAAGAAAAGAGAGCGATACAGGGGGGTGAGGGAGGTGGGGGAAATCCGATGATAATGACAATTACGATTTTTGTTCATACCTTTTGAAATCTCTCATGAGTCTTCGTCTCGCGGGAGTAGACATAACTAGACAAGGGTTTAAGATCGCTCACGAAATCACAGAGTCGATCGGGACGTTGATGTAAACGTTTCTTTTTCTAAAGCTCCGCGCGACACAGGCAAACACACATACACACTCACGCACTCAGAGCCTCGCACCGCGCACCTCGCGAGCGTACGGTGGTCAAGATCGAACTGTCTACGACACTACGATGCTTGCTCGAATCGTGATACCGTACGTCTCGACGCAAAAAACAAGCCACGAGAAGCAATGAGAACGCGGACAACGGGTCCGTTGTCTTTTGTGCTGTGTACCAACTTAGTTGAGCCCAGGGTCTCTTTCGTCTTTTGTCAGTTCCGAAGGCCGCCCTCTCTGCGTACGATACCGTTACACGTCGTGGTGCGAAACACACTTTCGCAGGTTCCAAAAACTTTTGGTAGCTCTATTTCTTTTTTTTCCTCTCTACTCGCTCTCTCTCTCTCTCTCTCTTTCTCTCTCGGTTGCTATATTTCGTGGCACAGCGAAAATGAACAGATATATATTTAACGATTTAATATAGAACTTGATAGGACTCTTGCAGCTTGGTGTACTTCTGGCGAGACACTAAATTTTTATTTCCTCGCTACCGAACGGCGGATACATCCGCGCACAACGAAAAAAAACGTATATAGTAAGACGACGAGACGACTACTCCACGATATTCGTTCACCGGACTACTGACAAAACGATTGGGAGAGACAGCTGGACACGGAGATGCGGGATTAATAGAAGGGAAGTTTCGCGCATGACGTCACAAATTTAAATCAACCTAGAATGGCCACGGATATTCGCAAGTAGGCTCTCGCTTTGCCGTGTGAACAAACACAACTTTGGACTCGATGTTATTGAATGTGACGGTGCTACCATCTTTCGTCACTTACTTCGCGTGTAGTTATTCATTCACCTAGATGGACATATTGACTTAGTTCCAAATCTACCAAATCGCGACGCTAGTGAGCTGAGCGCTGGACCTGCGACATCTGAACGCCAAAAGGCTGAACTATTTTTGACCCACGTTAAATTACAGAATAATGTATTGACATATGTCATCATTGCACGTCTGTCTCATTCACGGAAACATCCGACCGGCGTATACGGACCGCCAAATTATATATATATACATATATATGATCCCTTCACCATATATATGACTATGGTAACTTGCGGCCAACTTAACGGGAGCACGAAATAGTTGGCGCTTTGGCCACCCAGATGTCGCAGAACAAATTCTCCAGGTTTCAACTTTTGTCGAGCGTTTCTGATCTCCCTACTCATCTCTGGTGAAATTATTCCATTCACTCATCGCATTGCATGATGCCTCGATCTTCAAATAATTATAAATATATTTTATTTCTGAAGGAGACAGTCATACGATGTAGCACTGAAAGCCATCATCGCACATTGGAACGCCATAGATTTAGTGTTCAGTCGTTTGACAAATCCAAGGGTTCGACTGAATATAGGCGGTGTAATTGTAGTCAACGTAAGTTTGAAAATTTATAAAATACGAAAAAAAGATTAAGACGTCCTTTAAATACAAAAGTCTTATTGACATATTTTATAATTTATTTGGTATCAATTCCATATTTCTTGCGACATACTCCCTATAACACAAGTCATCGTATGTCTGATTTTATTTTCCATTGGTAGTGAAAATAAGAAAATATTCTTACTAACAGTGATAGAATCTTTTTAATGAGAAATATTCCATAAAAAACGTCTCTTATTCCCGATCCGACCTTCGGTGGAATATTGCATTAGTGTGAGATATTCTTCATTTGCGATTGTTTACACTTGTTAAAGTGGTACTCATTTGAAAATATTCAATAAAGTAAAGAAAAAAGGTCGATTCTTTTTCGTTACTGGCTGAGTTCTTGTCGCATTGCATTATGGCGATCGGGAAAATCGAACGAGTTACTCGAATTGCATGGGTTGATCCATCGCTCTGCAGATCTGGCACGAATAAAGCTCCGGAAATAAGGATGAAGACATGTCGATATGATTAAGCGTGTGGATTGTAAGCAAGGAATGGAGAATGTCTCTATGACCGAACAATTACTTCTACGGTTTATTTTGAGAATACCATAACAAATGCCTTCCAGATTTTTTAATTTATATATCTTTTCACTCGTTCACCCGTTTTTGGACATTATGCCAGAACCGAACGCTTGGCACTCGCCGCAAACTTCAAATCGCTACGATAATCGCAATATATATGACTATGATAGCTTGTGCCCAACTTCACGTGGGTACAAGAAAGTTCACCCTTTGGCCGTTCAGATGTCGCAAAACCAACTCTCAGGGTTTCAACTTTTGTCGAGCGTTGCCGATTTCCTTCCTCGTCCCAGCGATAATACAATAAAGTGTATATCGTGATCCTGTGCTAATAAAGTCGAGAAGTAATTATTATTTTACAACGAGCGTATAGGGGATATATAGTGTAAAAAGCATATTATATTATAAATCAGTGATTAGTTATAAACAGTTACCAGCCAACTTCAGGTCAAACTCGCAGGAAGTAATTTGCGATTTTTACAATCGCTTGATCGAGTCCTGATTATGAGTTTAGTTTAATTTATCTTTTTTTTTCTCAACACTATGTTCTTTTTTACTATTTTTCCTCAACAATCATGTTCTTTTATGTATATTACGTATTATATACAACGCACAAAATTTCTCTTGCGACTTCCTCAAAAACGTCTTACTAGTATGCCTTATTACTTGAGCATTATGTTATCCTAATCGATCACTAAAAGTCTACAAAGTTTGAAAAAAACCATGATCCATCATGAAGTTCCCTTCTATTTCTAGACTCCTCGATTGCATTTAGCTTGACATTGTGTTTCTCGGTGATGCTGCACACTTGCGCCATACACTACCATCTAACGGAGACGCATAACGCGCAAGTTCTCTACTATGCCGACGTCGAACTATCGTAAAATTAACCATCATTTTGGTTCCATGACGCGAGGTAACGCGAGCGGCGTTTACAATCGGGTCTAGACCGGCAAAGACGCCGACGTTCGTTGGGATGCCTCCTATGAATTGTTACATTTTATAACAGTTTCAAACTCGATTTATGTTTATTTTTTTCTATCCCTTCATTGATCTTGCGTTGTGGAAGCTCATGAATGATCCGCCGATAAGTGTGCGCTCCTCCGGCTAATAGATGTATTGACTTAGTTCCAGATCTGCCGAGCCGCGGCGTTAGTGAACCCACCGTTCAACCGCGCGTTTAAATACCCGGTTGGGTCGCAACATGGCGCACGTAAACAATTTATAATAGTATGCGATAAGACGGAATTACAAACATCTATTAAGTAATGAATATCTTACGAAATTAATTTATTACACAGAATAAAACACGCTTAAGGACACTACATATTACAAAGTTAATAATTACGATATGAAAATACATCGTGGTGTACACTTTTTTTCGGGAAAGATCACGGTCGATCAACAATTACAATGACGATCAAAGTTCGCGATAATTTTTTGTATTAGAACAAGGGTTTTTTCTCGTAACGTCGTGTATGGGGATGTTTGCATTGAACTGTTGCTTTTTTATAACATACGTATCGTGAAGTACAGTTCTCAAAAAGTGATAAACAGTGACCGTTATGGCAAAAACCAATGACAAAGACTACGTATAGGGATATTGTATACGCAGATCAAGATGACAGTTTCAAATGGACAACACAAAAAAAGGTTATCGTACGAAGGTGGAAAGGACATTTCGTGATGTGCACTGCAACAGTAAGGTAACTTCACTGCATTTACGTGAAAAATCTCAGCGATATTAGAATCATATACGACGTGAATTGGGTATTCCCTCGAGCTTTTAACATCGTTATAGCGTGTCAGTCAGTTAAGCACCCTGATATTGGGTGACAGCTATATATCTCTTTATATATATGTACGGTATAAAAGAAAAAAAATATATATATGTATACAATCTTTTTTCAATTCAGACAAAAAAAAATCATATACATATTTTCTTTTTCTTTTCAATCAAATTCGATTTTCTTCTCGAATCTGCTCGTTGTAGACACGCAATTTGTATTTTCATGAAATATCGAAAATCTTGCCACGCGTTAATGATTCGCTGATAGATGCGAAATTACAAAATAACGCATGGCAAACCACAGCATAGTGGCAGACAAACGGGGACGATTGCTTTTCCACTGCTGCTTTTACTTCTGCTCTTTTCCGACGCCCCGTACTCATATTTTCCACTACCCTTTGCCCAGGCACCCTAAAAAACATATAAAAGGGATTTAAAAACATTCGTAGTTATTGCATCGCTGATTATGGAAATGGTAGTATTTTTAAAACTCACGCCAGATTGTGCCATTGCACCTTCGGCGGATTCCTTTTTCGTAAATTCGGCTGAACCTGGTGGATAGTAAACTGGTGGACCAGCTACGTTTTTGCTCTGTACTTGCGGTGGTGTATGTCCCACAAATTCAACTTCCTTCTTCGGGCTGACAGAGTCCTTAACGCGATCTCGGCGCTGATGACTCTCTTGTTTTGCGATATCGTCCAAAACCTCCCGCTGGAAAATGAAAAATGCGAGGCTATTAACACACAGAATCGAGATTTAAAAAAATACCAGCTTTAACCCATTGAGCTCTAAGGACGCATATATGCGTCAGCCTATGCATCCGCGGACCGTATAAGCTTGAAAGTACCCAGGTCTCAAAGGGTTAATACTCGATTGAACAGGCTTTCGAGTAGTTTTTAGCATCGCATCTTTTGCATAAGATTTTAATGTTCTGCAATTATAGAAGTATCAATTGTTCGCAGGTATCGTCAACAAGCTTCTTGAAATCGTGTCAGTCTACAAGTGACGAACCTC
Organism: Tryphoninae sp. A BG-2022a; assembly: GCA_030522965.1. Classification (NCBI taxonomy): domain Eukaryota; kingdom Metazoa; phylum Arthropoda; class Insecta; order Hymenoptera; family Ichneumonidae; species Tryphoninae sp. A BG-2022a. Next base: position 11,889 of record JAPYZT010000037.1, on the reverse strand, counting down.
CGAGTCTGAAAAAGATGCCATGAGGTCCTCGAGCTTGGCTGGTGGTCCTCTTCCATTGCTGGGTGGTTTACCATTAGACGGATAGACTTGTACACCGGTTGGAAAAGGTTTCGGCAACAAGACTTCGTGATCATCAGGATTATGCGGCGGTGGGATGACAGTCGTCCTGTTCGAATAATTGTAAACCGTCGTGTGGGTCTGCGGAGGAGTCGTCTGTGGTGGCGACGTGGTATAATAATTTACCGTCGTTGATCTCGTTGGTGTACCAGGTTTATCGGGACGTCCCGCGGACGGTGGTCTGTTAGGATAATGTTCCTCGATTCTGTCGATCGTCGTCGTCGTGTGAGTCTCGTTTATCGCGGGAGGTGATTGATGTTGATTCTGATAAATGATCGTTTGGCTCGAAGTCCCTGGATAATCCGGTCGATCCGGTCCATAACCATTCGGATAACTTCCATCGGTTTGACGGTAATACTCGTTTCTAGTCGTTGTCGTTTCCACGTTCGTTCCCGGTGGTCCACTCGAGTAAGTTGGACTCGGTCTTCCTGGAGGATAGCCATGAATCTCCTCCTGATAGTATTTCGCCTCTTTGTGAAGAGTTCTCGATTTTTGCGTCAACTCCGGTGTCGGTGAACTACCGTATCTCGTTGGACTGACCGGTCTCTCGAGTGTACCACCACGTGGCAAGGTATAGGTGATCTTTTGATCACCAGTGAGATGCACGTTCTTCTGCAGGTTCGTGCTGGTCGTTGTACCAGGTAAATACGTGTCCGGTGCACCGGGCAATTCGTAAGTATAAGTCTTGATCGTTGTAGTAACTTTTGTGTTTGGCCCTGGAGCAAGGTTGATTGGAACTGCTGGCGTTGGAGAAGGCACCGGTACATAGTCCACCGTTCCATATTCCTGGCTCGTGTTTATCGTTTGAACCGGGCGCACATCCGTCTGGTAATCTTGGGAAATAATTTGATTTTTTTCTATTTACCATTTTCAATCTACTTATTTTTTACCGTCTTTCAACAGGATTTTACTGTACTCACTGGATTCGCGGACGAACTTCAAGTCTCTGGATTGCGCACCGGGCAGTGGTGAAGTTTGTTTCGAACGTGAGGTTGTATAACTATCGTCGAATAACTGAAAGAAGAAATAAACGACTTATCACGGATGCCGTAATTTTCTACGTTGTGACATAATTACTCGAGATTGATTGCCTACCAGTTCTCGATTCACCGAGGAAGTTTTAATAGCTGGCTCGGGTGATCGATGTCTGTTGAGACGATTCTCCTCGTAGCTCGTCTCATGAATGTCCTCGCTGGTCGATAAATTTTGAAAAATAATAACGAGATTGGAATTTACAACGAGGTAAAATGATTTTAATTGGACTTTTATTGGTAATCTAATTATTTTCTCTATTGCTCTTCTCACAATTTCAGACTCGAGACGATTTCGTTCTTAGCAAGGTGTCAGGTATCAAAGATATTTTCGTATTTCCTGTCACAAAGGTGTATGAGCGCTATGTGCGTACATGAAAATTATGGTAACTTACATCAAGGGAACACCGCTGGTCATGGAGTCCTCCGACAATGCATATGAATCTGAAAAACACGACCCATACATTTTTCGATACTTCCACTAAAAAACAAACTCCATACTACCTATATTCGACCCAACAATTTGCTTTTTAAACAAGTAAATTCTACGTTGATAGACAAACTAATTAATTACAAAGTTATCCAAATAATCAATTTAATTCAATGTAACAAAAAGAATTGTGTTCTAATAAGAGAAAATTAGTAGAAATTGAATCAGCATTTTCTTAATGAAATTAATTACATGCTGAAACATAAAACTATGCCTGGTTTATACAAAAACTTAACCGACGAAACAATCTCCCTAAATTTTAATAATTCTTATATAAAAATTCGTTGCTCATCGCCGGAAGTGCAAACTAGTCAAGATCAATGATCCCATTCTCTATTATTGTTCCCCGGGTATCGTTAAGCGCGTCGCGTACGCCCGTACGCACATGAATTAATTCGGCATTAATCAAACGTCGCGTCCGGTTCCTTTCGATGCAATCACGCTTATCGTTCCCTCCATGCTCATCATGATAAAATGTCGTTCAAAAAAAAAGAAAAAAAAAATACAAAAATTGAAAGAAAAATGCTCGAAGAGGCCGAAAGGTCGACAACAGATTCGTATCGACATCCTCGATGACCTCGACCCGTTAAGAACTCGTCCGAGACTCGTTCGAGTCTGTCCATGGCAATTTTTGTCTCGTTTATTTATTTTTTTCTTCTCGTCGCTCTCTCTCTCTCTCTCTCTCTCCGCTAGTTTATTCCTCTCGCCATCAACCTCGTCTCGGTCTTTCGCTCGGATCGTCGATCCTCGAAGAGAGCCAAGACCGATTTTCTCCCACGGAGTGAAATCGGGTCGAGCCTTCCAAGTCCATAATCAACCCTAATATGGACGAGTCCGAGTTCTGGCGGTACGCACTCCGTTAAATTCTCGCGTGTATACGATCCTCGTCTCGCGATACGTAATATTCCGACAAAGACTCGAGTGTTTTACTCCTTGCGATTCTCAATGAAGTGTCCACCCATCGCAGAAGTCGAAGTACACGCTCGATAAATTCTCATCCACTGTTCGTGAGTCAAGCCTTCGTTTTGGCACAAGTGTCGACGATCTTCCACACGCGATCTTCAGTCACGTTTTATTGTACAAAGAATCTTCTCTCCTATGAGATTCATACGTATGGTACTTACGCGTGAAGTCAATGAGTTTGAATTGTTCTTACACGAGGAAGGAAAGTAAGAAAGAAAAGTGTATCGAGGAATGAAGGAAATGTAGTCGTTTGAATACGTTTTCGAGCTTCCCATATGTTACACTTCTTTCTCATCAAATTTTCCCTACCAGCTGGGAAACATATTGAATGTTTTTATAGAAAATAAATAAAAATAAATATTCTCATTTCTGAGAAAAGATTACAGAATAAAATGATAATTAAATTTTGTACAATTGATCAATCTTATCACTCCCACATGGACAATTTTTTATAATACGTTTTCTAGGAGTTTGCAGCTTTTTCTTACACGAGGAAGGAAAGTAAGAAAGAAAAATATATCGAAGACTGAAGGAAATGTAGTCGTTTGAATACGTTTTCGAGCTTCCCATATGTCACACTTCTTTCTTATCAAATTTTCCCTACCTACCAGCTTGGAAACATATTCAATATTTTTATAGTAAACAAATAAATATTCTCATTTCTGAGAAAAAATTACAGAATAAAATGATAATTAAATTTTGTACAATTGATCAATCTTATCACCTCACATGGACAATTTTTTATAATACGTTTTCTAGGAGTTCGAAGCTTTTTCTTACACAAGGAAGGAAAATAAGAAAAAAAAAAATGTATCGAGGAATGAAGGAAATGTAGTCGTTCGAGTATTCCGATGTGTTCAACATTTCTAATTATCCGAAATGATCGAAATTGATGAACGTTTGAGAAATCGGTCTCTTCTGTCTCGTCGTTATTAGGTAAGGTCGCGGGAAATCGAGGAACCGATTCTCGATGCCATATGTACTCTCGGAACTCTCTCGATGCATTTCTTCGTTGGTCGTGTCGTTCGCTTTTGATCGTGAGTCGATCGTCATCGTTCTCGAACCCCGACAAGGCCGTCGCTCGCCGTAAATGGAGCGAGCGACGTGGAGCAAACCAGGCGACACACGTACACACACACACACGTGTGTGACTACGCGATCTCAAGAAGCGGAGGGTCCCTTTGGCTATCTCTCACCTCGGTCCCCCACGATCCCAACTGTATCTCCCTATCTCGAATACATTTCCCAGCGGCTCGCTCCCACGTTTTCGCGCGATTTTACCGTGGAATTTCCGCAATTTCTTTTTGTATTTTTTTTCTCGTTTTATCTTTTCGGAAATTTGTATTTTTACGTCAACGACAATTTTAGGTTTTGGTAACGATTGATTATTTTCTTACCGATTGGCTTTCCGTCCATGTTCTTGTACGCGTAGGACACTTGCTTGTACGCGACCGTTTTACTCTGTCCGGGCTGAACCTGGAAAAAGTAATTGAAAATTGAAATTTGAAAATTATCTTAGCTAAAAATTGTGGTTTCGTTTCGAAGATGCTGGTGAATTGTCAAAATAAAAAGAAGAAAGGGAATAAATCTATTTAAATTTCTTTTTTTGGAAAATTCAGGTTTGATAGTTCGATTTGATCGAATGCGTATATTTCCTTGAAACAAACATCACTTAATCAACGTACGGTAATATAACATAAGGAAATATGCACAATATAATCAAACTCAACGTTAAAAAGTTGGTTTAAAAAAGAAAATCTTGAAATTAAACAAATAATTCTTGCTTCTCAATATACACAAATTTAGTTCTAAGTTTGGCCACCAGGCGGCCAAGCTCGAGAATTCGCATATCGATCGTACGATCTTCGTCGCTCATCTGCCAATTTTTTTTCCCCTCAAATTCGTTTCTCTTCGTTCAGCAAGAAAGGGACGTGTTTATATAAAACTGATCGGAAATTTCGCGATGAAGATAATTGTCGTAAAATTAGCATTAACGCGAGTCAGAACGACGTGAGGTACACGGAGTGACTCGCCCATGCTTCTCTCTGGAATCGAGAAATACACGCGGTTCACTCCTTATAAGACCCGGAGAGTCGTGTGTGCGTTATAGGTTGCGAGCGCGGGAGAGAGAAACGATCGTGGTTCACGAACGGACCGTAATCATTTTCCCGCGAGTCTTCGAGCGTATGGCCGAGCGTTGGCGGATCGGTAGCAAACACATTTGAATGCCATGAAATTCCAGGCTTCGTCCACCACGATGCATGTATAATCCTACATACATACATACGTACGTATGTACATATATGGATATATATGTGGAGATATGGAAGGGTCTCTATATCTCCATAATATTATTATTATTATTAACTGAACTTTAATTAAATTATTCAATAATTATATTACTGTTAAAAATTAAATTATATTAATATTATTATTTAATAATTATATAATATTAATAATAATATATTATATATTATTATAATAATATATTATATATTATAATAATAATATATAATATATTATAATATAATTATATATTATTATATTATATATTATTATAATAGAATTATATATTATAATTGTATTGTAGTAATATGATCATATATATATTATCATATATTATAACATACGTACATATATTATTATTAAAAATATTATTATTTATTAAAAATTATTATATATTTATACAAGCTCGTCACGTGTACCCAATACATGTATATTTTGTATGGAATGCTCGCGGATATTAACAGCATTGCGTGGGCGAATTGTTTTTCTTCCTCTCGATTCACGGGGGGGGGGGGAGGGGGGAGTTCTAACTTACATAGTAACGCCCATACATACGTACAGGGTTGGCCATTTCAATTTCCCAATGAAAATAATTCGATATAACGAGATCTTACGAAAAATTAAATGTTTCTCTTTCCGTCGAGGCGTTCAGGTCACAAGAAGGTCATCGTCGATTTTCGTAACGGAAAAATATATTTCTGTCTACGTTGCATTATGGACAAGATCAAGGTGAATATCATGAAAAAAAGAAAATATTTTTAGCTCAAAAATTGATGTAATTATGGCGATTTGAATTTTTGAAAATGGCGCATGCCCTTCGACGACCTTGGACCTCAAATATCCCACCCGTTGAAACTTTAACGTCTGTATTATATATATATATATATATATATATATATATATATACGTACGGATACGTATCCGCACGCTTATGTAGACATTTTTTCGTTACTTCCACGTGCGCGCTAGTCGTAGCCTCGTTTATCAATTGATCTCGATCGTTCCATAGCCGTTAGATCATCAGCCGGTACAGCGCTCGTAAATATAGCGTATCGACATTTTTGTAAGGATCGCGCGTACATCCGACGATTATGACTCCGTGATGTAATATCGACGTGGGAATAATAATATAAATAAAAATGTAACCATTGGGCGGACTCACATTTCGTAATTCAGCATCGAGAGCCTCGAGACCAGGTATACCGCTTCTTACACCGGCTGGTCCGGAGCTCACGTATTTTTCGGTCGTCGTTGTTTTCGAACGGGTCGGAGAAAGGGATCTGAATAAATAACAAGATACGAAAGATTATTTTGCGACGCCTCGACTTTCGAACGGTTAGAATAGTCAAATTTGCCAAGCCCATTTTTTTTTGCTTTGGGTTCGAGGCTTACGGTTGAGAATTAAATTTATTATTTGATTATTTATTTTGCGATTTTATACTCTAATTTATAATGTAAAGATTAAATTCGATTAAATTTTTATATCAAATTTGAACAGAAAATATTATTATATAATAGTTATTTCTAGGAAGGGAAAATGTTGTTTTTTAACTTCGAGTTCGAGAGTTACGGTTCGAGAAATGAATTTATCATTTGATTATTTTATTGCGATTTTATGTTATAATTTATGGTATAAAGATAAATTCGATAAAACTTTTATATCAAATTTGAACAGAAAATATTATTACAATTATTTGCAGATAGGAAAAATGTTTTTTGTTTAACTTCGAGTTCGAGAGTTACGGTTCGAGAATTCAATTTATCATTCGATTATTTATTTTGCGATTTTATACTGCAATTTATAATATTAAGAATAAATAGGATTCAATTTTTATATCAAATTTGAACAGAAAATATTATTATAGTTATTTCTAGGTAGCAAAAATGGTTTTTTTAGCTGCGAGTTGGAGAGTTACGTTTCGAGAAATCAATTTATCATTCGATTATTTTATTGCGATTTTATGTTATAATTTATGATATAAAGATAAATTCGATTAAATTTTTATATAAAGTTTGAACACAAAATATTATTACAATTATTTCCAGGTAGGAAAAAAAAGTTTTTCTTTTAACTTCCAATTCGAGGCTTACGGATTGAGAATTCAATTAATCATTTGATTGTTTATTGTGCGATTTTATACTGCAATTTATAATATCAAGATGAAACTTAATTAAATGTTGATATCAAACTTGACCACAATATACTATTATAATTATTCCCAAGCAGGAAAAAAAGTTTTTTTTAACTTCAAGTTCGAGACTTACCATTCGAGAATTCAAGTTATCATTTGATTATTTATTTTATGATGTTATATTCTAATTTATAATATAAAAATTAAAATCGATAAAATTTTTCCGCTTCATTTTATCAAAAAAATGATTACAATTATTCCAAAACAGGAAAAAAATTGACAAAATTATATCCTGTATGAAAAATAATTAAAACAATTTTTTTAACGTTAATTCTGATTAATGATCGATCGAGCTTATTACCTTACTTCGGAGACGATCTTCGAAGTATTCGCAGCCGATCGATATTCGACTTGCGGCGATCGTGCTCGTCCTCCCCGATTCGGCGTCGCGCTCCTCGATACGCTCGTCTGAAGATCCTCCAGTAGGGCGTCTTTTCAAACGAGATAAACCGCGTAAAAATCATTATACACCTTTCGTTGTTCATTTCCGTTCTCATTAATGAATTCGTTAATATCGATCGTAATACGATGCGCGAAATTGATAACATCGTTAAAACTGGAGGAAATTTTACCCAAGTTGTTCTCGAGGCTATTACTGCTCGTGTTTCCCGAGTGGCCCTGTCCGGATATAGCAGCTCCACTGCCACCACCGTGACTCACGTACTTTCTGCTCACGTGCGAGCTCTCTCTCACCGTCGTCGACATTATCGCCGGTCAATTTTGTCTCTCTCTTCTCGACCCTCTGCCACACCGATTCTGGAATTAAACAAAAAAAGAGAACATGAGAAATTAAACCAAAAATATCAAAAGTTCGAAGGTATACGGTTAAACGGCGTAATAAAGCACGGGAAAGTACCGATCACGCGCCTTAGCGATAAATATCGAAAATCTTGATCCCTTCACTCGCATTGCTTATTTAATTTTTAATTGTTTTTTGTACATTTTTGTAAATGCCATTGAAAACTTGGGAGAATTGTATTGAAAAAAAAAAACAAATATTATGCAATTTTTAAACTAAATCACGTATAATAATAATGATAATTAATAAATAGACCGATTAACCCTTTGAGCTCTAAGGACGCATATATGCGTCAGCCTATGTGTCCGCGGACCACATAAGCTTGAAAGTACTCAGGTCTCAAAGGGTTAATAAGAAAATAAGGAATGCATGTTGATCCTGATGATGATTTTCATTCAATTTTTAATTTAAATTTCTTTTTTCCAATTTTTGTAAACGCGAATACAAACTCGCAAGGATTCTGTTGAACAAAAAAAAACAAATATTTTGAATTTTTTAAATGAAATCGTGTATAATAATGATGATAATAAATAAATAGATCGATTAATAAGAAAATAATGAATGCATCTCGATTTTGATGACGATGATTTTTATTCAATTTTTGAATTTAAATTTCTTTTTTCCAACTTTTGTAAACGGGAATACAAACCTATTGAGCAAAAAAACAAATATTTTGCAATTTTTAAACGAAATCATTTATATTAATAATGATAATAAATAAATAGATCGATTAATAATAAAATAAGGAATGCGTCTCGATCCTGATGACGATGATTTTCTTGTTGGCCAGCGGATATATGACTATATAGCACCTCAATGACGTAATCACCGAGTCTGGAGGTTCCCTCTCATCCTCTCTCATCGCCCTCTCCCTCGTTCTCTGAGATTCGTTCATTCGGAAACACGAAATGCCTTATGGTTTATTCCGGTAATTCGTAACGAGCAGACTGGGGCAAAGCGAAATGGGGCCAAGGAACAAATCGTTTACGAGAATCTGAGAAAGAAGAGATGGAGTAAGGGGGAGGAGGAGGAGGGGGGTGGGGGCAGCGATTCCTCTCTTTACACGGTCACAAGCCACGATGTATAGTAAAACGTGAAACGCAGTCTCGTATGGAAAATATAGTCGTAAAGTACGGAGAGGTAGCGCAGGTGTAACCAATAAGACGTCTTGTGACTAAAGTACAAAAATATATTCACGATAATATTTCTCGAGCTTCTCTCGGAAAGAATGTGTAAACGGAGGAGAACAAGTATTCAAGGTGGCGTACTGTACGGATAATTCCATATGTTCTCCACGTTCGAACGGTGGGCAACGGTTCTTCAAAAAAAGACTTTGATGTTTGTAATAAAAAAAAATAGAAACACAAAAATAATTATGGTTTTGGACAGCGTGTAGTAATTTTTCTTTTCTTTTTGGATAAATTTGCGGTTGGATCGAAAAAATCATACTGTTTACGAGCAATTTGAATAATTAGTGATAATATTTTCGATTGAAAATAATTATTATTTGAATATATTTTTATATTTTATCTCTGTGAACAGTAAATAAAAATATAAATTGGTATTATCGCCAAAAATTGAAATACAAAAATAATTATGGTTTTGGACAACGCGCAATAATTCCTTTTTCTTTTTGTATAAATTTGCTGTTGGATCAAAAAAAATCATATTGCCCACGAGCAATTTGAATAATTTGTGATAATTTTTTCGATTGAAAATAATTATTATTTGAATATATTTTTATATTTGTCTCTGAGAACAGTAAATAAAAATATAAATCGGTATTATCGCCAAAATTGAAAGAAATTTCAAAACAACAGAAGCTTGCCAATCTGCATCATCGTGCAGACGCGATGTCATGTGACCAACGATAAGTTTGCAAATTCAAAATAAATATAAAATATTCCTTTCGTTCCCCTCGAAATTAAGAAAAATGAAAAATACAATAATTAACTCTGTCAAAGGTACCAAGAACTCGAATTTCGAATAAGGAACAGGAATAATACACAAAAATTATTAACAAATGGATAAAATAAATGACAGTTAAATTTTTTGAAGAATTTTTGTTTAATAATAATTTTAATTAATATCATTTTTATTGTCTATTCTTCAACCGACTGGAAAATTGTAATGAAAATAAAACAACGTTGCATTTTTATTACGAACTGTATGACCCCTTCGTCCTTAAGGACCTTCGACAGATTCGAAAGCCCCGATTTGATTTTCTTTGCTTCAATTTGAGATTTCTTCAAAACTATACAACATTTTTCGATGATTTTTTTTAGTTTTCTTCAGAAAGACTTTATTGATAATTCTGTTTAGGCTTTTGAGGATATTCAAAATAGAAAAATTTTGGAATCAGTTGAAAGTCGAAAAACATTGTTTCGAAAAATGTCTATTTTCAATGTACCTTTTCTCAGAAACCCTACGTCCGATTTTGACCATTTTTGTTGTGCGTGTATATTAAAGTGTTATAAACAATGTGTCGAGCCACTTTTTTGACATTTTGTTTCAGAATTTTTTGACATCGTTTTGAGATTTCGTTAAAATTTCTGACGACATTTTTTTACCTTCAAATATATTTTTCTCGAGTTTGAATCAGTTTTTCCACAAAAATGAGTCGACACATGCTTCGTTTGGATGTATTCGTCACGTCAAACAAAAATATGCCGATAGAATGCGTAGATTTCGAGAAAAGATACATTGCAGGTGAAAAAACACAACTTTTCACGAGCCACGATTTTCTGAAAAAGTTTGAATTTCTAATGAATTAAAACGCTAAGTTAACAAAATTATTTAACATACTTTCACTGCTCAGAATTTCATGAAATATGAACTACATATTACGAAAGACATGTACTTTCAGAAAAACAAAATTAAACAATTAATTTTTTAACGCTGCAATATGTCGAATCTCCTTAACAACAAATTCAGAATAAAAGTCATCTCTTAATTTTCGTCTTCGTTAAACTTCGCGATCCCTTACGGACGAATATGCGAGTCCAAGGTCGACTATAATGTGGATCAAGGGTAATCGGTCAGCCTTTTATACATACGCACCCGTTCCACACTATTATATCTCCCCCCATACATATATACATATATACACACACGCAGTACTTAGAATTTGAAGATTAAAGTATTTGTCGCTTTGCTCACGCTATATAAAACGAATTTCATTGCCCTTAATGATGATATACGGGCACTGTTGATATTTCGTTCTAGAGGCGTTGAATTCAAAATGGCGTCGGAGTCGGGAAAGGGAGGCACATTTTAACGCGAATAATATCCGGGACACAATAAGTGATACGGTCATTGCTGAGGTCGACTAGTTATTCGACGTTTCACGCCTCGTAACGAGAAGCTACTTTTTTTTCTCGCTCTTATTACACCAATCGTAATGATACTCGTCTATCTATGCAAGTTACACGAGTGAGATACGCGTTGCCATTGCTCGAAGCGTTCAATTAAATGCGAAGCGGAACGCGGTATTTCATTGTTTACCAAGAAATAATAATCAGAGGCTTCTTCTAAAATCCTGCGTGCAGGAATTATGATGCAATTATATCGCGGAACGTTTCATACGACGATTCAATTCATTCATCGTGGCAGAAAAAAGAAAAGTCGTCATTGCTGTTTTACGTCCTAATGGCTTGAGTCTCGTTGGCCTTTGCGAAAGTCGTAAATCATAGAATTTTCTTTTTTTACTTCGTGGCATTGCGAGTTAGTTTTTTTTTGGTGGAAGAAATCTACTTCGTACGAGAGGAAAATATTGAAGTGGTTATAGCAATGTTTATGTAAAAGTAGAAACGGGGAAAAAATGCGAAAAAAATTATTTGAAAAAGAAAACCCGATAATAATTTCATGAAATGGAAGTCGATATTTTTTTAATTAATAAGTTAGTTTGCCCATAGGAAAATTTGTTCGTACTACGCAACAATTCGAATTTCATCGATTGATTAGAAAATTAATTGATTGATTGATTATTTTTATTAAATTTTATTATTAGAT